>LNAC01001259.1:0-58445 GCA_002007465.1 Ailurus styani
AACTGGAGGGTATTATGCTGAGTGAAATAAGTCAATCAGAGAAAGATAATTATCATATGATGTATCTGATATGAGGAACTTGAGGGGCAGGGTAGGGGGTCGTGGGGGGTAGGGAGGGAAAAATAATGAAACAAGATGGGATGGGGAAGGAGNAGATGTAAGCCTGATGATTCACGGACCTGTACCCCTTTGGCAAAGAATAAAAATAAAATTAAAAAAATTTAAACACACATCAACCATGTGACACAGTGATTCCAATTCTAGTTATTTCAGCAGAAATGAAAGCTTATGTCCACTCAAAAATTTGCACATAAATGTTCATAGTGGTCTTATCTGTAGTAGCTAAAAAGTGAAAACAATCCAAATGTCTATCAACAATGAATAGATAAGGGGTGCCTGGGTGGCCTAGTGGGTTAAAGCCTCTGCCTTCGGCTCAGGTCATTATCTCAGGGTCCTGGGATGGAGCCCTGCGTCAGGCTGCCTGCTCAGCGGGGAGCCTTCCTCCTCCTCTCTCTCTTCCTGCCTCTCTGCCTACTTGTAATCTCTCTCTCTCTGTCAAATAAATGAATAAATAAATAATCTTTAAAAAAACAATGAATAGATAAAAAATGTTGGTTTATCAATAACAATGGAATATGTTCAATAACACAAAGAAATTGATTAATGTTACAATAACATGATTGAATCTCAATTACACTAAGTGAAGGAAGCGAGATGAAAAAGAATACATACTGTATGTTTCCATTCATATAACATTCTAGAAAATGAAAAGTAATTTTTAATAACAGGAAACAGATTAGTGGTTTAGATTATTTAGTGATGGGGAGGTGAGAGAGTGAGGAGGAAGGACAGTGGAGAGCTTGATGAACTTTAGGGAGTTGTTACTGAATATGTTCATTATCTTTGTGCTGATGGCTTCACGAATGTATACATATGTCGAAATTTGTCAAACTGAACAATTTAAATTTGTGCATTTTATTGTTTTAATTATATTTTGATAAAACTATAACAATTGGGATTGAGCCCTGTATCAGGCTCACTGCTCAATGGGGAGTCTTCTCCCTCTCCTGCTGCCCCTCCTCCTTGCTCCTGCGTGCACTCTCTCTCTCTCTCTTTCTCAAATGAATAAATAAAATCTTAAAAAAAAAAAACTGAATACTGATCTAAGTTTGGAACCCAAACACAATCTTTTCACTACTTCATTTTGCTATAATAAGGCATTTCAGGAAATGACTAGAGGCAGACTTTTATTAGTTATAAACAAATAAAGTGGTATCTTACAAAGAAAATACCAAAAAGCAGAATCCTAGTACGTATTTTACTAAAGTAAATTATAGTAGAGAAGGCACAGGAAGATAATGTTATCAGTTATGAGAAAATGAAATTGCACTTATGGAAAAAATTTAAAAAGCAGAAGTCTTTTTATATAATTTCCATAGTTAACTGATAATCAATTGTGCCATCAATGACATAGAAAGATTTCTGAAGTTCACATTTCATAGATATAAAATAGATAAAAATAATCTATTTTTCAGGTTACTTGGATCCATAATTCTAACTATATCTACTTCTAAATTATAAATTCTTTCAAAGATACATATTTTAAATAACCAAAAGAGAGATCACTTCTCGGCCTTTTGGCTAAGATCAATTGTAAACAGCAGAAATAGACATAATACAAGGTGTTTCTAGAAAAATGTAAAGCTGTAATCAAAGGACAATTGGTTTAACTAAATAAATATACAATGTCAAAGAAAAGTATTAAATCCAAGACACATTGGAGTGCCTGGGTGGCTCAATGGGTTAAAGCCTCTGAATTCGGCTCAGGTCATGATTTCAGGGTCCTGGGATTGAGCCCCGCATCTGGCTCTCTGCTCAGCAGGGAGCCTGCTTCCTCCTCTCTCTCTGCCTGCCTCTCTGCCTACTTGTGATCTGATCTCTCTCTGTGTTAAATAAATAAATAAATAAATCTTAAAAAAAAAAAATCCCAGACACATGGTGCTTCTGTATGGAAGGTCTTCAAATAACTATAAAATAGCACATTCATATTAGAATAGAGTGATTGTAGTCTTGGGAAAAACAGAAAGGAAAAAATCATATCAGGAATGTAAACATCTTCTTTGAGAAAAACACAATTTACCAGATATTATCACCCAGGAATTAAAGTTGTCCTAAGATACTTTCATTAATGCCCATTTATCTGAGCAATTAATATAAATTTTTGAATTATAAATTATTAATAAAATATTTTAAGCAAAAATTAATTAAGCATATTAGTTTCATATTGTTACAATAATGAATTACCAACAAATTTAGTGACTTAATACATTTTTTTTCTGTTACAGTTCTGGAGGCCAGAAGTCTGAAATCAGTTTCACTGGACAAAAGTCAAGGTATTAAAAAGCTGCATTTCCATTTGCAGGATCCAGGGTGTCAGTCTGTTTCTTTACCCTTTCTAGCTTCTGGACACCACTAGCATTCTTTGGTTGGTGACTTCCTACTCACATCATTGCATCACCCACTTCCTACTTCTGACCTTCTAAGGATACTTAGAAGATACTTATGACAAGCCTGTTAGGATTGTCCAGGATGGTTGTGGATTAAATTATGTCCCCCCAAATTCAAATATTGGTTGATTCCTAACCACCAAGACCTCAGAATGTGACTTTATTTGGAAATCAACTCACTACATATGTAATTAATAAAGATGAGATCTCTAGGGCGAGCCCTAATTTAATAGGACTGATGTCCTTATAGAAAAGAGAAATTTGGATGTAGAGACAGACACCATACACACAGGGAGAACACATGTGAAGATGAAGGCAGCAATCAGGGTGACACTTCCATTGGTCAAGGAAGACCTAAGACTGCCAGCAAACAAGGAAGGGGAGAGGCATGGAACAGATTCTCCCTCACAGCCCTTACAAGAAAATAACAATACCTTGATCTTGGACTTCCAGCTGTCAGAACTGTGAGATGATAAGTTTCTGTTGTTTCAGCCACCCAGTTTGGGTACTTCATTACAGCAGCCTTAGCAAACTAATACAAGGATAATTTCCTATTTCAAGAACCTTAACTAAGTCACTTCTGCAAAATCTCTTTCATATATAAGGTAGCATTCATAAATTCCAGGGATTAAGGAGTGGATATCTATGGAGGATTATTATTCAGCCTACCACAGCATGTTTATTGTCAAACCAATTTATACACTGGCAGATATCGGTTAAAAAAAACATACTCCCTTCCTTCAAGATTCAGTATTATTCATAGTAAAGATCTAAGTATTATGTGGATTATTTGCAGGGACTTCTATGGATTCTAGCAATCTGCTGTGATATTTTACAGAGAAAATTAAAGAAAATGCAGCCTGAGGGAGGCAAGTTTTCCATATCACAAAGCTGTTCCTTGACAAAAACATTGGTACTTTTGACTTAATCCACTTTCCAGGTTAAATAGATTCCATGAACAAATGAACTTAATAATAGGATAACTTATTTGATTGCATTCCAGTAATAAAAGTCACTTATAATTAAGACTCTATCTCAATTAGTGACTCAGAATTTTGCCTAGAAAATAAAACCATTGTTTGTTGTGTTATCATATTGCATGACTACAGTATCCCCAGATAGATATAATCTGTGTACATTTCTGTGTTATATACTTAGAAAGCTTGCATATGTTTACAGAAATACTGGGGAAGATCAATTTAGAACATACAAACCTGTCAGTAACTCCAAAGTATAGCAGTTTACTTTTTCAGATTACATTTAATATACAATTTATTCTTATCTCCCAAATTCTCTTCTAAAAGGCCATACTCTATATTCCCACATTGCTATGTTGCTAGACAACTGCCACAGAGGTAAACATGTGGCCTCCACTTTATTTACATCTTCCATCTCTCATCTAAGGTTAAATAATGACCAGAATTTAATTTGCATCTAGACCTCTAACTTCAAGGGAGGGAATTTTTCTCACTTTCTACCTAGAATGAAGTTGAGATAGTAACCTATGAAAGTCACCATATTTCTGCTGCCACAGAGCCACAGAGATTGATAATGTCCAAAATCTAAGAAGAGGAAGAACAGAGACAGAGTCTCTAATGAGAAGAGACAGTCATTCCCAGATGAACAGGAAATGGACATTTGGTAGAGCAATAATTCATACAGCATTTGTACAAAATTATAAATATTATGTTCAGCAAGTCTAGAAATGCCTTAAAGTAAAGTCATAGTTGCAATCTCAGAATTCCACAAAATTAACATAAATGATCTGATCCCAAGACACACTGAATTCATCATAAAAGAACAGGGATGAGAAATAGCTTAAGTATCCCTGATCTGTGAAAATACTAGGTTGACACAAAGAAAAAAAATGTACCTTCTAGTCATGTTGAAATCGCAATATATTTGGCAATAATCTTGTACCTCCTGTATTGGTTAGGAGACTATAAAGGCACATGAATTCCCACCCAAACTGGGGATTTAAAAAGAAACATTTATTCATTAGGAAAGTTTAACTCTAGATGGTTTTATGTATATGTTGATTCCCAAATTCAATTAAACTACTAGACCTTGTTTGTCTTGATTTCTTGGATTATTCCTCTGAGTTCATATTTAGGCTCCATGCGATCATTTTAGGTAATTCCGAACTCGTGCTTTCCCCACATTTTGTACATTCATATCCATCAAAATAGTTGGCAAATGCTTTCTTCCAAGCAATGCAGACAAAGTACAGTTCACCCAAAGCACAAAAGTTGATCCTGGGAAGGGACAGTGCCCAGAAAAACTAAAACAAAAACAAAACAAACAGTAACAACTACAAAAAACAAACAAACAAAAAACAACTGGATACTACTGTCAAAGAAGGGGCAATGTATTAGATACATAGTTGAATTTACTACATCTCCAAGCCCTCAAACTGACCCTTGCTCCCCTCCACTGGTTCTGCAGTGAGATAGACAAAAGGATATACCAGATAAATTCCACATTTCACTACACATGGTATAGCCTCACATTTCTACGTGGGGTTTGGGAGAATTTGGTACTAGGTGTGTGGTAAGGGCTCTTTTCATCTGGGTTGACTCTAGATCTTGGATCTAATGCAAGCTGCTGGACCCTTGGCCCTTTTTCCAGAGGCTCACACAATAATATTACCACACAGTTGACTATAAAAGACAAGGCTAGAGAAACCCAATGTAGAGCACATCACAAGGAGAAATAAGAGATTTTTTTTCTTACTGTGTTATGTTAGTCACCATACAATACATCATTAGTTTTTGATGTAGTGTTCCATGATTCATTGTTTATGTATAATGCCCAGTGCTCCATGCAGTACATGCCCTTCTTAATACCCACCACCAGGCTCACCCATCCCTCCACCTCCTCCCCTCTAAAACCCTCAGTTTGTTTCTCGGGGTCCACAGTATCTCTTAGTTCATCTCCCCCTCCAATTTCATCCTTTTCACTTTTCCTTTCCTTATCCTAATGTCCTCTATGTTATTCCTTATGTTCCACAAGTAAATAAAACCATATAATAATTGACTTTCTCTGCTTGACTTAGTTCACCAACATTTGTTGTTTCCTGCCTTGTTAATTTTTGCCATTCTAACTGGTATCTCAATGTGGTTTTGATTTGAATTTCCCTAATGGCTAATGACGATGAACATTTTTTCATGTGTCTGCTAGCCATTTGCATGTCTTCATTAGAGAATTGTCTGTTCATGTCTTCTGCCCATCTTTTGAATTGATTATCTGTTTTTTGGATGTTGAGTTTGAGAAGTTCTTTATAGATCTTGGATATCAGCTCTTTGTCTATAGTGTCATTTGTGAATATCTTCTCCCATTCCATGAATTGCTTCTTAGTTCTGTTGATTGTTTCCTTTGCTGTGCAGAAGGTTTTTATCTTGATGAAGTCCAAAAAGCTCATTTTTGCTTTCGTCTCCCTTGCCTTTGGAGACGTGTCTCGGAAGAAGTTGTTGTCACCAATGTCAAAGAGGTTACTGCCTATGTTCTCCTCTACGATTTTGATGGATTCCTGTCTCACATTGAGTCTTTCATCCATTTTGAGTTTATTTTTGTGTATGGTGTAAGAGAATGATTGAGTTTCATTCTTCTATATATAGCTGTCCAATTTTCCCAACAACATTTATTGAAGAGACTGTCTTTTTTCCACTAGATATTTTTCCTGATTTGTGGAAGAGTAGTTGACCATAGAGTAGAACATAAGGGATAGCATGGAGGACATTAGGGGAAGGAAGGGAAAAGGGCGGGGTGGAATTAGAGGGAGAGATGAACCATGAGAGACTATGGATTCTGGAAATAATCCGAGGGTTTCAGATGGGTTAGTCCAGTGATGGGTGTTAAGGAGGGCACGTGTTGTAATGAACCCTGGGTGTCATACGCAAATAATGGATCATTGAACACTACATCAAAAACTAATGATATACTGTATGGTGACTAACATAGCACAATAAAAAATGGGGAAAAAAGACTAGAAATATTTTAAAACTTCTGGATAGCACGTTAATTTGATTAATCATTTTAGAGAGCAAATTCAAAGTGTTTATCAAGATTTTAAATGCACGTACAACTCTTTGTTCTGGCTTTACCACTAATAAAAATTTTTGGCAGATATACTCAAATAGGCATACACACACATACACACAATTATTATTTGTAGAAGTGAAAACATGAAAGGAACCTAAGTGTCAATGAACTAGGTATGAGTTAAGTCATGATCCATCTGTGCAATATTTTATTAGGTTGCCAAGAGAAAGAACAACATAATGTAAAAGTAGTTTCAATAAACGGTAATCAAAAATAATTTTTAAGTAGAAATAAGAAAAAAGCACAAGTGTCACATGATCCATTTTAGGAAAAATATGTTTATATGAATTTAAATGTGTAAAGAAAAGCACTAAATTTTTAACAGTGGCTAACTTTATTTAGACACACATTTTCTGACTTTTATGCTTATTCATAAAAATTGAATGTAACTTCAACAACTTTAAAAGTATTTTAAATATAAGCTTTGGCAACATAATGGCCTTTATGGAAATCCCACTTCCCACACAGATTACTATGAAAGCTTGGACAAGTTACTTAGCTTGTAGCTTCAGATTTGTCGTCTGTAAATTGGGGATAACAACTGCTTTTTTGGATTTTGGAGGTGGGTACAATGTGATAATGTACTTCAGTGCTTATCCTAGTGCCAGAAATATAAAAATACTCAGTAAATGGTAGCTGTTATATCACATTATTACCAATGCCATAATACTCTATAAAATGTAAAGTTAACAACATCCTGTTATTTATTGTTATAAATAAATACATGAACATGGGGACCCAAATTATAATTGCAATTACTATTTAGACAAAATAAACAGCATCTTTTACTAAATAGCTTCTTAAATAAGTTTATTTAGTTCTAATGGATTTTCCTCATGTATTCTTAATAGATTTAAGGCAGAGTTTATAAAATCATAAAAAATGTTTATAGGACCACCCAGATATCAATTAACATTGCATCACTATGATTACTTTTTATTGTCCTTGTTCCACTAATCAAACACACCTTTTTAGTTTATATTTTGATTTCAAAAATTATGCTAAGAAAAGTTTAAATTTAGGGGGCCCTGGGTGGCTCAGTCGGTTAAGCATCTGCCTTCAGCTCAGGTCATGATCTCTGGGTCCTGGGATCAAGTCCTACATCCAGCTCCCTGCTCAACAGGGTGTCTGCTTCTCCCTCTGCCCTTCTTTGTGCTCTCTCAGTCTCTGTCTCTGTCTCTGTCTCTCTCTCTCTGTCTCAAATAAATAAATCCAAAAAATCAATAAAAAGAAAAGATTAAATTTATTTCAAATGCAAATAAATGTGAAGCATATTAAGCTAATTAGGTTTATAACCACTGAGAATAATATGAAAAAGAAAGTTAAATTGCATTGCTTCAAGGAAAATCTTCTATGAAATATTTGTTGAATAAATATGAAAGAAAAATTTTTAATGTTTTCTTTCATAGTTAATATTTGGCTTATATTTTATATATGAAAATCATATGCATTTTCTTTAATTCTTAATATACACTGATTGCTGTCTTTATAATCAATTAGTATTGTGGGTTGGTGGTAGAAGAGAGGAGAGAAAGATATTTACCAAACATTTAAGTAGAGGTCTCACAATTTTTAAAAATTATAGAGGAATAACACCAGTTAACAGTGACAGATTTCGAAAAAAGTGAAGTGAAAATTAATGGGAAACACAAAAATACCCTGAAAGTTTTGGTGATAAAGTAACATTAATTAAATAATATTCTGACACTAGAAAATTTAATCTAAGGAGCTATGGCTTTTAAAAATATTTTCTTTAATTATATCTCAGCTATTCCCTAGATTCTCAGACATTTGGTAGGCAATATTTTCTATACAAGTATTTTGCTTATTATGGAAATGGGATTTCACCAATTTTGAAAAATTGAAAAGCATCCATGATGATATATAGACTAGTATTAAGTCTTGTATAAGGAAAGAGATTGTTGAGTGGAAGTTTGGCATCAGGAATAATTTTTTTTTGTTCCCCAGCTGACAGGTTTACAGGATTAAGCTTTGGAGTGTTTGCTAGCATCCCCAGGATGCCTTTCCAGAGTGGAGCAGTTTAGATCGACTCTGGGGTATTAACCCATGATGAAAGTAATCTGTTTCCTTAGCTGAAGCTCACAAACAAAGCAGTTAAATCCCTATCACAAATGACCATACTGGGACTCATTACACATTTCATAGGCCTGGATCTTTTTGTTTCTAAGTCCCTAAAACACTTATATAGGGCAATGAAATTTTCACAGAACCTAAGCCAATTCCTTTAACGAAGAATGAGATACATTGCTTTGAGAGGTACAGTGTTATTCCAAAAGTAGGAATGTAATTTAAGGAGCAAAGAAGACTGGAAGAATGAAGAATAAACACTGCCTACACAGTTTCTGGTTGAAAATAGAGTAGGGACTTTTGTCTCAAAATGCTGCTTATTTTGCCAAAGTTTTCATTTATGTGTTAATGTAACAAATCTCGGTTGAGTTTCTACCATGTGCCAGGCTTAATGTGAGGAACTGAAATAAGAAAGTGAATACATCATGATATCAATCTCCAAGAAGTTTAGTCCAGCAGAGGAGAAAGGTCTGTAAAACTTGTTTCCAGGGCGCCTGGGTGGCTCAGTGGGTTAATGCCTCTGCTTTCGGCTCAGGTCATGATCTCAGGGTCCTGGGATCGAGGCCCGCATCGGGCTCCCTGCTCGGCGGGGAGCCTGCTTCCCCTTCTCTCTCTCTGCCTGCCTCTCTGCCTCCTTGTGATCTCTCTCCCTCTGTGAAATAAATAAATAAAAATCTTTAAAAAAAAAAAAAACTTGTTTCCAAAACAATGTGATAGTGTCTGTTAAAAGATAGGTAAAAAGTGCCTAACATTGTGGGACCAGGTAGAAAGGGGATATTCAGAGAGTATTAGGGCTGGGATGAGTGGGGAAGGCTGAAACAAAGGGAGAAACCCTTACGGATATATGAATGTATATGTTCAGAAGTGAGAACTGGAGCACTGAGTGCTATATGCAAACAATGAATCATGGAACACTACATCAAAAACTAATGATGTATTGTATGGTAACTAACATAACATAATAAAAAAAAAGAAGTGAGAATTGTCAGGTATAAAGTAAGAAGAGCTTTTTTGGAAAATGCCTTTAAAATTTTCAGAATATTGACTTAATGACTGCAGTAAACATGACTTTCTCAGTGAAGTTTAATGTTACAATCTTTCTAATTTCCTACTTATTACTTTGAAGATGGAAAGAAATGCCTACAGAAACATCAAAGCAACATAGATATTAGACTTTTAATAATAAAGTTTTAGCTATATAGTCATTATGTGTCAGCTTTATAGAGAGATAAATGGAGATAAAGAGATGTGAGAGAGAGAGAGATTAAGATTCATGAAAACCTACTGGACACTGGGGTGTGAGAGTTGAAAATGTGTTCTGTTCAGTCAGCAATCACTTCGGTAGTAGAGTACATATATTATGCTAACTGTACTGTAATATCAGAAACAGTACTGACTCTGGTAAACTTATGTCAGATGTTTAAAATACAGCTAAAAACTCTCATTTATTGAGCACTTCTGTAATAAGTTCTCTTCTAAAATTGTTCTACATATATTATCTTTCAATCCTCAAAAATCTTTATAAAGGAAGTTGTTTTGTTTTATAAATAAAGACATGGAGAGACTCAGTAATCTGCAGGAGGCAAAATGATTTAACTGGGTAGATGTGGGGTTCAGGCCCAGGTGGTCTAACTCTAGGTCTCCTACAATTAAACCTAGTCTATTTATTTCTAAATAACAACTATTTGATTTTTTCTCTTGAAAAATTGGGTTAATTGGCTACTTATTTTCTGAAAATTTTTTGTCCACAGCAATGACTATTTCCTGCCTATGATGTTAGTTTACAGAGTACTTTCCACTTCTCCAAAATTACATATTATAGATAATATAATAACACTATCTTTGGGGAACCTCACTTTTGTGTCATTTTTGTTGAATATTTGTTCCATCTAAGACACACAACATATGAATTTCTTGTGAACCCAAGGTTTAACATATCTCTGTATAAGAGGTTAAGTAATTATTAGAAGATGCTGACTGAATATCCAAAATGTTTAATAGAATGAGTGAACTCTATAATAAAGCTTTTCTTTTCCTTAATAAACCGAATAAATGGGGTTCCATTATCAGGAGTAATGCTTACCTGTTACTGTGAAAGTTCAACAAGAAATGACATTATCATTATCATTATCACCAGAGTTGTTTGTGCATGGCCAACATCCATATACCTTGGTGTAGTAACAGCACCTCAATATTTACTCTGAGGAATTACTGGTATCTTATTTCAATGAGGGCTGCTGAGACTATCAATTGAAGAGCCTTGTCCTCCTTTGGGGCATGTGGCTCAAACTAAATCAAAATGATGGTTTCTTCCAGGAATAAGAATAATAATCAAGGTGATTCTAGAATAGAGAATGGCTGGACATGATATATTGCAGTGACAATTGACTCAGGAGCTGATTATTACCACCCCACAATCCCACCTTCCCACCCCTGGAGTCATCATGGTTGTTAACCTTTCAGAGACATTCTTTTTTGACCTACCTTTTTTTCTATGAAAAACAACAAACCTTACAATAACATTATTTTTTTCTTAAGTGACTAGAGTTGGATTCTGTTGATTTAAGCCAAGGAACACTGACTGATTCAATAATCAATACATTTTTGTTTAAAATCTATGTCGATGGATTCTAGAAGTCATCTATCAGCCCGTGTCAATAGCCAGTCCTTCGTTTGCCTATGCACAGATTAATTTCATTGTGTGGACAAAATGAAATAGGTGAAATTAATATCTCCAAAATAGTGGGATTGATTCTAACATGAGGTTTGTTCTATTACAAAAATAAAATAGCTGCAACAAAATAAATTTCTAACTGCTTTTCATGGGTAGCCTATTTTAGAATACATGAATGAGATCTTTTTAAATGGGGTAATTCTAATGCTTAGCACATAGTAAAAGCTCAATAAAGAGTATTAATATCATGAATAGGATTGGGTTTTCTGGGAACTTGGGCTATAAGTATAAACACAACTACAAGAAAATTGTGTTAGATCTATCTATAAGGCAAAAGTTTCTTGCTGAACTTGGACTGGTCTCAGAGATCCAAAGCATCCTCAAAGATATACTATTCTTTTGGGAATATCTAAGAACCTGATAGTATGAGAGAAGATATTTCAACTGGTTGTCAACTACAGTGAGGCAAAACATATAAAGAGTGGTATGATATCCTAGTTTGAGAATAAACCTAGAAAGCAGAAGAACTGAGTTTGTTCTCTTTCTTTACCACAAATTTACTGTATGACTTGAAGAATGTATTTCATCTACTTTGGCTTCCATGTTTCACTTGTCCATTGAGGATTTTGACTTAGACAAGATGAAGGAATTTGCCCTTCCTTAAATGGTATGAAACTGTGCTTTTTACAGTATCTATGGATCCAGACTTCATCCATCTATTCACTTGCTTAAGAAACAATTTTACTGAGTGGCTATTTTCTGTTAAGTACTGGGGATAGATGTACAAATTAAATAAATTAGGAGAGCATATCTACAAGCAGGGATGGAAAAAAGTAAATTATAAATACATCTTATAAGAAATTATGACAATTAAAAAGTAAAGTACTAGAGGTGATTGGCTACTAGAATGTGAGAGCTCTTAAATCTGCTTTAATAAGGGTGAGGAATCATAGGTAATTTAGAAGATGACAATAAACCATGGTAAAACATGGTATATCCAAGGGATAGCAAAAGCATCTGTATAACTAACTGGAGTATAGCATCTAGGCATAAAGGACGATAAGAGGGATAACGGAGAGGGAGCATTTTACAAATGACCTTGCATTCCATACCACTGAGTTTCAACATTAGCATCTACTTGAAGACTTAGGGTCATCCAGGCCAGAGTACAGTGTTTGCCAAAACAAACTCTTCCTGTTTGTTTAATATTTCCAACTCTCATTTACTTGATCATCAAATTCTATCTCTTACTATCTCAGTAGTCTATTTCCTCTTCTATGCTCCCAGACTAATTTTTTAGTTTTAGGACTTGTTCATTTTTCACCTGCATTTTATAATTATTTGGGAGGGAAAATATTGCAGAACTACTGCTCTGTATGCATCTAAATTTTCTTCTCTAGCTACTAAAGAACAAAGATTTATTGTCCTAAAAGCAATTCCTCTATTTCTTCTTTATTCCATCCTCTTTTACTTTTTAAAGGAAACAAACACTTCTGATAACCTGTCTCTTGAGTGTACTGAAAATTCTTCCTCTCATATGGACACTATTCATCTGCATTTACTGCTTAAGATCCCAAGTTTAAAAATTACTCATTAAATCCTCCTACTCTTCCAGGCTTAACTCAAAATATCCCTAGCAAAAAAAACTTTAAGAGTTTCCCTATACTTATTGCTTCAGTGTCCTCAGCATTGACTTCTCAGTGCCCTTAGGTTCTGCTTCTACTCCTACAAATCTACTGAAACAATCTTAGCTAAGACTGCCATTTTATATCTAATGGACATAGTTCATTTTTTATCTTGTTTAAACTCTCAGCATCATTATATACAATTAGCTCCTCTTTTCTGCTTGAAACTCTCTGTTCTTATTTTTTGTGTCTCCATATACTCCTAGTTTTCTCTACACCTCTATGGTGGCTTTTTCTGAATCCTTACATCATCTTTCTCTACCATGTCTTTAATGATTCTTTACATGATGGAATTCCTCAGTTCTCCCTTTGTACTTTCTCTTTAACATCATTCCCTGAGCAATTTTAACTGTGTCTATGATTTCAAATATGATCTATACTGCAGCCAAAGTGTTATCTTCAATATACAACTCACCCCTGTGTTTTAGGCACATGTATTCACTTCACTCCTTGACATCTCATGAAAGTCTCAAATGCACCACAAACACTGTCTAAAAGTTTACTCACGATATTATTCTTCAAATCTTATCATCTTATTTTCTTACTACAGTAACTCGCACTATCATTCATCCAGTTATTTAAGCCACAACCTAATTCCAAGCATGGGATTCATTTGTTTGTCAATTTTCTGTGCGCAGACCACTTTTAGAGAACACTAAACATTGCCTGAACTCTGCAGAGATTTTGCTCACAATCATATCTGCTAAAGTTATTGTTTGCTCATGCATACTGTGTCTTCATGCATAAGAGTGGCACATTACTACCCTCTATGCCCAAAAAGTACCTTGCCTAAAAAAAGACATCAGATTCATAGTCAATAAAAATTATCAAGTGGCTAGTTAACGTAATATTAGTGTGGGAATCCCTGTGAATGGTCAGAATGGTCCATGCAATACCACAGTGGCATCAATTGCACCTAAAGCCCTGGCTTTAGCTAGTATTTGCAAAAAGAAGCAAGATTCTGTTAGTCCGACTGTCATCATAGGTACTATGAATTTCCACAGGGATGAAAATGAGTGAGTACTTTTTTTTTTTAAGATTATTTATTTATTTATTTATTTATTTGACACAGAGAGAGAGATCAGATCACAAGTAGGCAGAGAGGCAGGCACAGAGAGAGGGAGAAGCAGACTCCTCGCTGAGCAGGGAGCCCGATGCGGGCCTCGGTCCCAGGACCCCGAGATCATGACCTGAGCCGAAGGCAGAGGCTTTAACCCACTGAGCCACCCAGGCGCCCGAGTGAGTACTTTTTATTTTTTTTTTTTATTTTTTTTTTTAAAGATTTTATTTATTTATTTGACACAGAGAGAGAGATTACAAGTAGGCAGAGAGGCAGGCAGAGAGACAGGGAGAGGAGGAAGCAGGCTCCCTGCTGAGCAGAGAGCCCGATGCGGGCCTCGATCCCAGGACGCTGAGATCATGACCTGAGCCGAAAGCAGAGGCTTTAACCCACTGAGCCACCCAGGCGCCCGTGAGTACTTTTTATATGCCAAATTGTATCATTTACTATTTCCTGAGTAGCTATTTGATAGAGCCAGTCTTCTCCAAAATTTCATCCCTACACATTTAATTAATGATTTTCATTCTATAAATTGAAAATTTTGTGATGAAGCATGAGCCAAAGAGAGAAAGGAGGAGATATTTTGTGACCAACATAGGCCAGATAAAGATTTTTATAAGGAGAAAGATATTCTGGCCTCTTATTAAGAAAAAAATATGTACGTTACATAAGGGTTAGACTATCATTCATGTGGAAACTGTTATGATAAATGTTGATTGTGAGGACAATAATTTAAAACCTGAGAATGTTATCATAAATATATCTACTAGAATTTCCTTAATTAAACAAAAATTATATGAAACAAGAAATGTGAGCTATATTTGATTCTGGCTTCTTATGTATATTTTCCTAGTTAACAGCTACAAATACATAGGAAAAAAAGAGTTGGCTATTAATATTTTTCACATAGGTCTATAAACCTAGACTTACACTAATATATCATCCTTTGCATAAAATCTAAATCTCTTAGCTGCATAAGATTGGGGAATGCACTGCAGAGTTTAATTAAATTGTTAATGTGAATTTATATTTTTTCAGAACTATTTTTTCCACAACACATTAAAAAAAAACCCAGAAGACATGCCAGCCTATTTTGATGCCTTTGTATTCTAATTCTCATCAGCATTAAATTAGAAGTATGGGTATAATCTCTACTCCAACCTAGAGCATTTGGGTTTCTTTTGTTCACTGACACTGTGCTTATATTGTTGATTGTTGTATATATCCATTATGGAATACTAGAAATCTTTCAGATCTGATATTTGTGCTCCACCCCACTACACAGTGGCTTCAATTCTTTAATTGCAGGCATTTATGTTTAAAAAGTTACAAACTAATAGTAGATTTTCTTTCCTGAACTAGTTAAGTTAAAGTAATTCTATCAATCTACTCTATTATATAGATGCATAAATATGGATTTTATTAATTTTGTGTTAGAACAGCCGATATATTCTGGGTATTACATATTTCCTTAATATAATATATATCATAATAATTATAAAGGCAAACTGTTATAAGTATTTGTTATATTCAAAATTTGTGCATTTGACTTCATGAATTATTCTGTTTGGAGAAAAAGGGTAAGTTTTGGCCCTCAAATAACCAAAGACTCATGGTGAAGTGGGGAAGTGGTGGTTAGTTTTTACCAAAAAATATAATTTATTCACATTAGCATCTCCTATGTCAGGAACTACAATAGTCAGTCATTCGGAATATGCTTGTAATTAAATACTGCTTATAATTAAATATTATTATATGTAAATTGTCCCTTTTCCTAGGATTTTATTTTTAAGTAATCTCTCCACCCAGCTTGATCTCACAATCCCAAGATCAAGAGGCCCATGCTTTACTGACTGAGCCAGCTATGTGTCCCTGTAAATTGTCTTTTTTTTTTAAGATTTTATTTATTTATTTGACAGAGAGAGAGATCACAAGTAGGCAGAGAGGCAGGCAGAGAGAGAGAGGAAGCAGGCTCTCTGCCGCGCAGAGAGCCCGATGTGGGCCTCGATCCCAGGACCCTGAGATCATGACCTGAACCGAAGGCAGAGGCTTTAACCCTCTGAGCCACCCAGGCGCCCTAAATTGTCTTTAAATCAATATCTTGTAAGTTAAATCCTGAAAGGTATAGTAGAGAAAATGATATTTTTGTGAGTGTTGAAAATTTTGGATTTGAAAATCTTTAAAAACTGAAATTTCCTGGTTGTGGATCATAAAACATATGTTTTTCATGAGTGGAAAATCGATTACAAAATACCAAGTCAGTTCTCTGATTGTTCATATCAGAAAATTTAAGTGAGTTTTCTGAGATCATATTGCTTGTTAATTCATATCTGCATTCATTTATTTGACAAATATTTACTAAGCATGTATCATGTATTAGGAATGACTACACACTAGGGGTAGAACAGTCAACAAGGCAGTCTTGTTTCCTGTTCCCTCAGTTTATATTCTATAAAGAAAGGCTAAAAATTAAATAAATTTCAAAGAATAATTTCAAGACTTTAGTTAGAACATGGCCAATATTTATTTATTCATATCTGAAGAAGATTAATCATATAAAGATTGTCTCTCCAAACAAAAAACAGTGTTTATAAAAGCTAAATCTACAGATACTCAATATACTATATTTCACAGTCTTTTTTTTCTTGGATATGCTGATTGACTGAAAGCTATTGAGAACACTTTGCCTTTAAAGAAGCTAAATTATCAGGAAAGGCACTTAGAGTTATTGATAAGTTTCCCAATAAACCTTGAAGTTTTGCCTGTGAGATGGAAGTAATGTCCTCTTCTCAGTGTGATGGTTGCTATTGGCTTCCTTACATGCTTCTCCTTTATTCAGCCTAAATTTGTACTTTTTCCCATAGTAGGACTATTTTCCAACTATTTTCTTCACCCTCATCTGTGATATGAGACTTCTTTTCATTTTGAAGTAATATCAGCTGGATGTTTGTCGGGGGTAATGGCTGTGTAATAACATCAAAGCATCTAGATATTAAACAGTTGCAGAAGGCAAGAATTGTAAGGATAACTACACACATCTCAAGAAACATTCAACTATTTCATATTCACCCAAATGTAGGCCAAAAGGGACCAGGTTAGTCATTTAAACTGTTTATTACAAAAGAAGATTATATCAAAAGGTGAGAGAAAAATATTTGAAAAAGAAAATTTACCGTATTCTGAACAGGGAGCTTGATCTAAAGGTCTTGGGAAAAAGCTAAGTAACTGTTTGGCACTGATGTTATCTTGTTTATCAATAGGGTATTGGATAGCTGTCTATACCCAGAGGTTCTCTGGCTCTGTAGGCCTTTTAATGAATCTCAGAATTAAATTTCTAGTGGGAATGTTTTGTGATGTAGTAAAATAATCTAAAGAGGAAAAAATAGCAAAGCTCTTATAATTTCAACAACCTTGTGTGCTACAAAATAAATACATTTCAGAGTGCCGGAGTGGCTCAGTCGGTTGGGTGGCTGACTCTTGATTTCTGCTCAGGTCATGATCTCAGGGTTGTGAGACTGAGCCCATGTGAGCTCCACATCTAGCCCCATGCTTAGAGGGAATCTGCTTGAAATTCTTTCCCTCTGCCCTACACCCCCCCCTCAAGTAAATAAATAAATCTTTAAAAAATAAAGAAAATAAAGATATTTCAGGGGAGGAAGAATAGGGATTAGTCTCCATTTAAATATACTTCCCCAATTCTGACACTACATAGCACTAAAAGATAAGGATCTTGTCTGTAAAACTATGACACAATAACACAAAAGATAGGAAAAGAAGAAAATGTGTTAAAAGATTGTTAAACTCTAGCAATATCAGGAAATAGTAAAAATACTGATTTGCTTTATATGCTTATGAGACAAGGACATATGCTGTAACTTAGGATAGATAGCTACAAAAAAAGTAGAAAGATGATATGTAACTGATAATTTTTTTAAAAGATTTTATTTATTTATTTGACACAGAGAGAGAGATTACAAGTAGTCAGAGAGGCAGGCAGAGAGACAGGGAGAGGAGGAAGCAGGCTCCCTGCTGAGCAGAGAGCCCGATGCGGGCCTTGATCCCAGGACGCTGAGATCATGACCTGAGCCGAAAGCAGAGGCTTTAACCCACTGAGCCACCCAGGCGCCCTGTAACTGATAATTTAATAGAAGTTAAAAAATGAAATGATGATATATATGTATTTAATTAACTCCAAAGAAGGCAAGCAAAAAAAAAAAAAGAAATTGAACATAAAAGCCAAACAAAAAATAATCAGACAGTAGATATAATTAAGCCCAATTATATAACTAATTACATTAAATGTAAATACTCCAAGTAAAAGACTAAGGTTGTCCGATTGAGCTTTAAAAAAAATCTACATGCTATTACAAGAGACACACTAAATATAATGAAACAAAAACATTTAAAATAAAAGGGGTGCCCCCCAAAACACAACAGACCCAAAGATATAGCTTACTTACATTCTTATCTACAAATGTAGTTATTATAATATCAAAGTAAACTTTAAAGTCAGATATTGACCTTGTTTATTACAGATAAAGAAGGACATCTCTTAATAATAACCTAACAAGTCAAATGAATAAGAAGATATGAACATACAAAATCCTTTTGCACTGAAAAATTGAACAATAGAATTATGTTAGGAAGCAATAATAAAAGTAAAAGTAGAGGAAATATTCCTAGCTCATTTTATAAGGCCATCATTATTACCCCAATAACAAAACCAGACAAAGACATTACAAGAAAAGAAAACTACAGACCAATCTCTGGTGAACACAAATGCTAAAATCCTCAACAAAATATTAGCAAATTGAGCCCAACAATGTATAAAAGAATTGCACACCATCACCAAGAGGAATTTATCCCAAATATTCAAAGATGTTTCAACATATAAAAACCAATCATTATAATCCATTACTCAACAGGCAAGAAAAGAAAAATTATATGATCATATCAATAGATGCAGAAAAAGCATTTGACAAAATTCCAATACCCATTAACAATAAAAATTATCAGCATACTAGTAATAGAGGGGAATTTCCCCAATTTGATAAAGAATATCTATAAAATCCTATAGCTAACATCCAAACATTCTTAATGATGAGAAACTCAAAGCTTTTCTACTAAGGTGAGGTACAAGGCAAAGGTGTCCCCTTTTACTACTTCTTTTCAACATCATACTGGAATTTCTAGCTAATGCAATAAGACAACAAAAGGAGATAAAAGGTGTACAGATTGAGAAACAAGAAATAAAACTGCTTTTGTTTACAGATGAAATCCTCTAAATAGAAAACATGAAAAAACTGACCAAAAACCTCCTGAAACTAATCAGTTATTATACCAAGGTTACAGAATACAATAACATACAAAAGCAAATCACTTTCTTACATACTGGAAATGAATAAGTAGAGTTTGAAATTTAAAATAATACCATTTATATTAGCACTCCCAGAAATGAAATAAATATAAACCTTAAAAATGTACAACATCTATATGAGGAAAACTACAAAAATCTGATGAACAAACTCTAGGAAGATCTAAATAAATGGAGATATTCTCCATGTTTATGAATAGGAAGACTCGATGTCATCAAGATGTCAGTTCTTCCTAACTTGTCTATACATTCAGTGCAATCCCAATCAAAATCCAGCACATTACTTTGTGGATATAGACAATAAGTTTATATACAAAAGCAAAGATCATAATAGCTAGCACAACATTAAAGGAGAAGAACAAAGTTAGAGGACTGATACTGCTTGACTTCAAGATTTACAATAATGCTACAGTAATGAAGATAATGTGATATTGCCAAAAGTTACACAAATAGATGAATTAATCAGAATCAAGAGCCCAGAAATTGACCCACAATAACAGTCAACTGTTCCTTGACAAAGGAGAAAAAACATTACTAATGAGCAAGAATATTCTTTTCAACAAATGGTGCTGGAACAACTAGACATAAGGAAAAAAATAAATCTGAACACAGACCTTACACCCTTCAGAAAATTAACTCAAAATGGGTCATAGACCTAATGTAAAACACAAAAGTATAAAACTGCAATAAAATAACACAGGAGAAAACCTAGATGACCTGGGGGATGGGGATGGCTTTTAAAATATAACACCAAAATCAAAATGCATGAAAGAAACACTTGATAAATCAGACTTCATTAAAACCTAAAACTTCTGGGGGTGCCTTGGTGAGGCAGTTGGTTAAGGGTCCAGCTATTGGTTTTGGCTCAGGTTGTGATCTCAGGGTCATGAAATCGAGCCCTACATCAGGCTCCATGCTCAACATCGAATCTGCTTCAGATTCTCTCTCCCTCTCCTGCTCATGCTTTCTGTCTCTCTCAAATAAATCAATAGATCTTAAAAAAAAAAAAAGTAAAAGAGAAAAATTAAAAACTTCTACTCTGTAAAAAAGACAATGTGAAGAGAATAAGACAAGCCATAGACTGGGAGAAAATACTTGCCAAAAACACATCTGATAAAGCTCTGTTATCCAAAATGTATCAAAAACTCTTAAAACTCAACAATAAGAAAACAATCCAATTTTTATCATCTCACCACAGAAGACATACAGATAACAAATAAGTATATGAAAAGATGCTCTAAATCATATGTCATTAGGGAAATGTAAATTAAAACAATGAGATACCACTATACAGCCATCAGAATGGCCAAAATAAGAACGCTGACAGCACCAAAGGCCTGTGACGTTAGGGGGCAACAAGAACTCTTATTCATTGCTGGTTAGAATGCAAAATAGTACAGCTACTTTGGAAGATGGTTTGGCAGTTTTCTTATAAAACTAAATGTATTCTTACCACACAATCCAGCAATCATACTTCTTGATATTTACCCAAAGGAGTTGAAAACTTAGGTCCTTACAAAAATCCATATGCGGTTGTTTATAGCAGCTTTATTCATAATTGACAAAACTTGGAAGCAACCAAAATGTCTTTCAGTGGTAAATAGATAAATAAAGTGTGGTATGTCCAGACAATGGAATATTTTTAAGGGTTAAAAAGAAATTAGCAATCGATTCATGATAAGACATGGAAGAACCTGAAATGCATGTCACTAAATGAAAGGAAACAATCTGAAAAGGTTACATACTATATGATTTCAACTACATGACATTCTCGAAAAGGCAAAACTTACGAAAACATTAAAAAGATCAGTGGTTTCCAGGAATGGGGGAAGGAAGGAATAAATAGGTGGTGTACATAGGATTTTTTAGGGCAGTGAAAATACTCTGCATGATACTTTGGTGATGGGAACATGTCATTATATTTTGTTCAGACCCACAGAATTTATAGCACCAAGAGTGAACAGTGATGTAAACTATGAACTTTGGGTAATTATGATGTGTCAATGTCGGTATATCAATTGTAACAAATATTCCGTTCTGGTGGGGAATATTAATAATAGGAGAGGATGTGCATATGTGGGAATAAGAGGTATTTAGGGGGTCTTTATACCTTTCCCTCAATTTTACTGTGAATCTAAAACTTCTCTTAAAAAAAAATCTTGGGATGCCTGGGTGGCTAGTTGGTTAAACAGCTGCCTTCGGCTCAGGTCATGATCCCAGGGTCCTGGGATTGAGTCCCGCATCTGGCTCCTTGCTCAGCAGGGAGCCTTCTTCTCCCTCTGCCTCTGCCTGCCACTCTGCCTGCTTGTGCTCTCTCTCTCTCTAACAAATAAATAAATAAAATCTTTTTCAATTAGCAATAATCGCGCCTCGGATAAACTTCATTGGCTACGATACTGCCACTGCGCAAAGCTAATAAAATTTTTTTTAAAAAAGTCTTTATTTAAAAAAAAAGAATGAAGGACATTCTCAATACATATATCCAACAAAGAAGTCATATCTAGAATATATAGACAGAACTCATATAAATAAGAAAGACAACTGAATTAAAGACTCCCAAAATAATAAGGAAATGGACAATTGTTAAAAGGCCAATGAAATATCTTTGCATATCTTCTAGAATACCTTGTATTTCAAAGACAGAATGCACGAAGTATTGTTGAAGATGAGGGTTAAAATGGAAGTTTCATACATTGCTGATGAGAATGGAAATTGGTTAAACTACTTAAGAAAACTATTTAACATTATCTATGAGAGCTAAACATATACCTTTTATGACCCAGCAAGCCTACTCCTAGATATATTAACAAATAATACCATAGCAGGGGTGTCCAGGGAAATATCAGCCAGGTCAGGATGGGAAATACTTGAATTTTAAACAGCTGTTAAGTGGTCAAAAAATTAACTTTCATTAGAAAAAGAAAGTAATGTATCTCTTAATTTTTATTACTCATATAGGAGGCAGACAATTAAAGAATTCCATAGATAGAAACCCAGAAGATTGAGATGATTCATTACCATCTGGTGCTCCTTTGGATCTATAGAGGTCATGCTTCCCACAGGCTGCTTCCAGCTTGTCTAAGCACAGCAGGGCTATTGGTGCTGGTCCATTGGACGCATGACTCTTCTAATTGATGACTCTGGCCTCGAACGTGACAAAGCTTTCTTGGAATTGCACTGCTGTCTGAGACTCCTCCAACCAAACCTCCTTTCTTACCTTCTATCTTCATAGGTGTCAGCAAATACAGACAACAGAAGGTTGTGTCAAATAAAACCAGATTCCCTTGACAGTAACCTAATGGTCAGAGAATACTAAGCTTCCCAAGGTTACTGCTTCTAACAGAAGGTATAAAATGGCTGTGTCAAAAAAAATTAATCAGACTTGCTCAAGACCCATATTCTGTGCATAGGATCCAAAGAGTTTGATCACTGTACATGATGAGACTTATCAGAGGACTGCAAAATAGTGTAGTTTGGTCAGCCCTGGAGAACAGACTTAGGGATGCAAATTTTGGTAGGACCTCGCCAAAAAGGTGTCAAAGAATATCTCAGAAACATTTGGTTAGAGTTGATACTTACTTGTATCTGAGGAAGATCAATCTTGTTATACATCTCTCTTAACAAAGGAAAAGACAGTATTTATAAAAGAAAAACCACAGTGTATAGAATAGTCTCGTTTGGTTTTGTTTGCTTTTCACCCCCGTGGACAAGCAGATTGACTGAAATGTCAGGATGCCTGTGTGTCCTTAAACAGACCAAAAGAATTGTCAGGGAAGGCCATTTTGGTTCTTCATGGGCTTTATGGGCTACCTGAGAAATTCTGTTATTTCTGAAATAGCTACTGGTGCCTTTTGTTGAGACCTACACCTTCCTTAGGGCATGTCTTCCACTATATCCCTCAGTGTATTTCTCACAAATAAATTAACAAATTAATTCCAGCTGTTATTAAATTCCACTCAAAAAATAAACAAGGACTATGTGATAGATAGTGATGTTTATATGTAGGGGGGATGTATTTAAAGTCAATATTCATAGATATCCTCACTATGGAAAGGAGGTGACCTTTGAGTTGAATCTTCAGTGATGAGATGAATCAGTCATGAAAATATTAGAAAAAGACTCAACAGGCCAGGTGATCTGATATTAGAATCCATTTGTCTTTTTCTAGGAACAATAGTAACGACAACAAAAAAAAGATGCTTGGCCTACCTATAAGACAGGAAAGGATAAATGAACTTAGAAAAGCAAGACACAGTAAAAGGTTTTCATTTTTTAAGTGCAATTGGAAGCCACTTGGAAGGTGTTATGTAGTACAGTTATATGATTTGCTTCACGTTTTAAAAAGGTTACTCTGACTGCTCTGTAAATAATGAATTGGGGGTGGAAAAGGGTGGAAGCCAGAAGCACAGGGCATAGTAATTGATTATATAATTGGAAATATAAAGTAGAGGTGAAGATCATGAAATATTTGGAGACAGCAGTACCAGGTGTCCTGCTAGACTATTGTGTGTACAGGGAAAGAAAGAGGGAAGTGAACATTGACTTGAGATTTTGCATGAACTACTGGTGGTTGTGTTTCCATCAACAGCTATCAGGAAGGAAGATTATGTGAGAAATCTGAATCCAAAGTTCTTTTGTGGAACTGCTGGGTTTAGGCTGCCCATCTGACATCGCAATGAAGATGTCAGATGGACTGTTGTATATATAAGTCTGGAAGTAAAGAGTTATATCGATGTTGGGGATACATATCTGGAATGATCAGAGTATGGATAATACTTCAAAGCCACAGAAATATATGAGATTTCCTTAAGAAAATGGATTAAAAAAAAAGAGTTCTGCCCAGGATGGACCTTTAGGGTACTTCTATATTTATGTAGGGACTGAATAAAGGAGAACAACTTAAAAAAGAAAGACATCAAAGGAAGAAAGTATGTCAAAGATTACAAAAGTTCAGATAACATGAGGACAGAAGGAAATAACCATTTGGTTTAGCGATATGGTAGTTATTGGTTGCCTTAACAAAAGCAGGTTCAGTGAAGAGGTGGGGATGGAAGCACATATATTCCATTATAATATGAGAGAACACTGAGAATGTTGGTTACATGCAGGTTGTTGGAAAAATATTTTGATGGAAGTGGTTTCAAGTTGTTCCTATAAGATTGTCTAAGTCCTACGAGGTTTCCTAAAGGAAATATGGCATAAAACAAGAGGATGCATGTTCTGTACTAAGGAAGAAAGAGGAAAAGTTTACGTAACTATCAAATTTCACATATTCCAAGACTGGGCTATAAGTCCATGAAACTCTAATAAAATCAGAAAGATTAATATTTCCTGGGAATAAGTTACATGTATGGGACTAGAATTGGCCAACATTTGTCACTCATTTTTCCCTCAAAAATAATATTTTGAAGTAATTTTAGGGGAGGAAGAATAGTATGTTGGGTCCAAACAAGAAAATATTTGAGAATAATTGATTTAATAGATGTATTTGAAGTGACATAAAATATATTTGAATTTACAAATATTCTCAAAGTTTAAATATTGAGATCTATGGTAGGCTCCTTAACTGTTATATCAATATACGATCAGGTGTCTTATACTATTTAAAGAAGCAGTATCTTTCTCTAGTTAAGTAAAAAGTAAAAGGTTGATGGTTGTTAAACACAAATACACACTCATACTCACATAGAGATAATAAATGAAGCCCAAAGTGGTAGTTGGGCACAAATCAGAAAAGATTCTTAATATCCCAGGAGGAGGAGTTTATATGTAGGAATACTCCTGTAACCAGTGTGACAACAATTCAAGATTCACACAAAAAATTGGCCTTTCTTTTACAAGTAATAAATATAACCGAGAAATAATTGATTTTTCACTATATGCTTGGCTCTTGTATGTATTATTACTAAATCTTATTATAAGATTGAAGAAAACTATCATCAATCTCCATGTCATAGAGGAGGCAATTTTGATTCAAGGAGATAAATGAAAAATTTAAATTCTCACAAGTATTAAAAGATAGAGCTTGAATCCTAACTCTTATCTTCTTAGTACAGCATTATGCTTTTTCTACTATGCTACATTATCTCCAAAAAAATAAATGAAGCAATGTGAGTGCTCCAGTGGTGACTTTGTGTACAAAACTGTTTCACGGGCGCCTGGGTGGCTCAGTGGGTTAAAGCCTCTGCTTTCAGCTCAGGTCATGATCTCAGGGTCCTGGGATCGAGGCCCGCATCGGGCTCCCTGCTCAGCGGGGAGCCTGCTTCCCCCTCTCTCTCTCTGCCTGCCTCTCTGCCTCCTTGTGATCTCTCTCCCTCTGTGAAATAAATAAATAAAATCTTAAAAAAAAAACTGTTTCACAAGAGGGCATCTATGCATGTTTCTGACCAAGACCAGAGATAAAGCATGTCCTAGAATATTCTGATAACTGCCAGGAACAAGCCAACATGTATAACAATTTAGGTAATATATAAATTCTGATTTTTTTCCTACTGTATGAAATTTTGACAGAGCAAGATAATATGATTTATTACATAGAAATCATAAAGTGTATATTCCCAAATTTTTAAAACTACTCCCTACACACACAGAGAGCGACACACACACAGACCCATGCACTCCTTGGTACGTACCAAGGGTTGGGAATAGCCAATCTCATGGCAATCTAGGGCATCTAACAAAACCACAAGAAAAGGCATGGTTGACTGTTGACAACCCACACATCCACTGATTTGAACATTTTCCACTGAGTCTCATTCTTTGTCTTTAAATCTAACAGTGTTTAACCGCATGCTAAAGGGAAGTCATTTCTAAACAATGATTTCAAGAAAAGATAAAGTCTTACCAGACTGTTTTAAACACTGAGAGGGTTTATTTTTCATTCCATATGCATTTCATTTCTGAACTTTGTACACCAATTTACTTCACCGTGTTGATGGTTTCACCTAAATAATAAAGTGAATAATAAAAAATAATAATTAGATTCTCTCTGGAACCACAAAGTCTTGGATGAGAATGGTTATGCTTGAAAACACTAATGACTAAAAGTTTTGTTTATTATTTTGAACTACAGTTGCATTTAACAGCCCCAGATGAAATAGCCTGATTGGCCAGATTTTTATAAAATCTGTTACTGTTTTTAAAATTATGCTGTCTTCAGATTGATTGTTGCTTGAAATGCATTGACTCAGGTGTTGCAGATGACAATATGTCTATATTTAATAGGTAGTAAATTCTAATTACTTTAGATAGAAGCAATGCCTAGTCAGAAACGGAAAGAGAACGTGAGTGAAAAGGAGACAATGTCAGTTAACATCAAATTGCTTCTTATGGAGGTAGGAAAGACATTCAGACTCAGCATTTCACAGTATAGACCATAGCTTACCTATAAAGGAAGTGAGAGCTGAAAGAGCTAGGGTTAACAATCTGAGTGTTGTGCTTGGATCCTATTATCTACCTGTGTTCTCCAGGTATCATGACAGACAGGAGAGCCTTTGTAACTTTATGACCTGTTGTCTCTTTATATCTACATAAATAAAATTTCCATATGCATGCTAGTTTAATAACTTGCAATCTCAGAGTTGCTTTAATATGTATTGAGATACTCCTTGAAGATATACCAAAAAGCATAATTTCCTCTGCATTCATTACCTATGTCACAAGATCCAGGCAACTAAAGAAAAACTGGCTGCGTGTTCTTATGTGAGAAATGATATTATATAAATATTGTAACTTTGCTGTAAATAATACTATTCAGTAGCAATCTACCCAATCATGACACAGCTGGTGAATCAAGAATGGTAACAGAAAACTCAGTGATAGTCTGAGATTTTTGTATATGCTTGGTAGTGTACAACTTGATTAAAATTTTAGGTTATAAACACTTGGTGATTCTGCAAAAAATAACTATTTAACACTAGTTGCTTGTTCTAATCTCTAATGTCAATTCAGATAATAAATAAGCACATATTTGACAGGCTGCTAAATATTACTCTTGGAATCTATTAGGAAGAAATACAGATTTCTGAAATTTAATTCCCTAAGCTTAATGAACCTAATAAATTTGATCTGATGTCTCTCAAGTTAATATGTTAAGTTTAAATTGACTTATTTTTTATAGGAACAAATTTTTTCATGTTTAAATTAATCTAGAAGAAAATATGTATTGCTATAGCAATGTGTTATTTATAGTCCTCATATATGAGGGTCCTTATTTGGATTTCATTCTTTTGCTGATCTAAAAAGAGACAAAACTAGTTAGTTCAACATGTAATGCTTGTATGGCAAATGCTAATTTTCTGCAAAGGTTTTCTAAAAATCACATATTCAATTCATCATGTATGACTGAATACCCACTAAGTGCAAGCCCCCATACTAGGTTTTGCAAAATATGCAGGCATAGTTAATATCTAAAACTTCCCCAGAAACTTCAAGCCAATGAAGATGGCCTCTATTCATTTGCACATATTTCTTCAATATCATTTCCTGTTATTTCATGGTTCCTATATATTATAGCACATTTAATTAACTTTCATAACTATTTAAGAATATACAAACCATATTTAGAGAAAATGTAGATATAACCCATGTCTATTTAAAATAAAGAGCTTTATATTTAAAATCTTAACATGTAGTAGCACAAAGTCATAAAACCACAAAGCAGAGACTGTATAATCAAAGATCAGAATATAAATCCTGATGGTGCTGAGTAGGGAGACAACAAAATTATCAAAGTGAATGGGACTAGCATTAAGTACCCAAGATGGTAAATATGCTGTGATGGAAGTGCAGTTGGGGTAGAAATAGATTAATTTGAGAGATGTTTAAGTGAAGAAATCAAAAGAACTGCTGATGAATTGAATGTGTGGGACAGTGACAAAAATTGTGTCAAGGTTAACTTCCAGCTTTCCAACTTGTGGAACTGAACTTGTTGGAACTCCTAGCTTGTTCAACTGGTGATACTACTTACTGAAAGTGGGAATCCTAGAAAAAAGTCAAGATTTGGGAGAAGATCATAGGTCGGGAGGTCATTGTTTGAGTTTTTGGTGCATTGGAATTTGAAGCATCCAAGAATAGATGTCATGTGAAGTTTTGGATAAAGACTTATGGAGCTCAAAGGAGAAATCTGGACTAGAGATGTAATTAAACACATTAACTGGCCTTCTCCAAAGTTTAGTGGAAGAATGCACAAAGACAAGATGGAAGGAATGGAACTTATGGAATTGTAGTGTGGAAGGTGAATTCAGAGGTAAAAATATTACTGGAGACTGCACAGCTAGCAGCCTCAAGTGTATTATTTATCTTCATGATTTCAACATAACATCAGGATTTGAACTTCCTCTCTATGATAATCTAAGAAACAGGTTGTTTTTTTTTTCAATTTCACTTTGGTCTAGACCACAAGACAATTAACTACTACTAAAATGCTAGAAAGAGATATAAGGAAAAAGACAACTCCCATTAAGGCAGGTATATGTGAACATAAGCACCATATTTTTTTAAAGATATATTTATTTGAGAGAGAGAGTATGTACACAAGCCAGTGGGGGAGGGGCAGAGAGAGACTTGTCAAGCAGACTCCCCATTGATCCTGAGAGGAGCCTCCATCCCACAACCCTGAGATCATGACCTGAGCTGAAACCAAGAGTTGGAGGCTTAACTAACTGAGCCACTCAGGTGCCCCACAGCATATTTTTTCACTGCAGAATGATGTACATGGGAAGTTTAGCACGCTTAATGATAATGAGATATTAGTTATGTAAAGAATAATGGCTTCAAGATCTAATAATCTTATGTCTTTCTCCTAGAAATACCTTGAGTCTGGACCTTGGAACTTTTCTTCCAGTCATTGTTTAGAGAGGGTTATGCACCCCTGCTTCTTCGGGCTTTCAGTTTCAGTTCTCCATCTTAAAATAAAATTTTTGTTCATAAACATTTCTCAAACAGGATTTTTTCTAAGTCTTGTTGTGTTTCCCTTTCCCCATAAATAAAATCACTGAGTTCCCCTGATTATGAAAAAAACATATCCCCTGATTATAAAAAATCTGAAGCTACAGATTTAAAGAAGTAAAAATCATTTGAACACCCATTACTTCAAGATAATCATTATTAACATTGTAATGATTGATTTCTGCATCTTCGTAAGTACCATATGTATTAGGTCTCATCCTCCCTCTCCCTCTCATTCTTATTCCCATTCTTATTCTGTTCCTTTACCCTCTCCTCTACCCTTCATTTTCAAAGACTATTAAAGTCTAGGTAACCAGTTTTAAAAACCTACAGTGTATGTTTTCATACTTTATGTGGTGTTCATAAAATGAAATAAAGTTACATAGGTACATAATAGAGGTAGGTAGATGATAAATAGGCAGTAGGTAGGTAGATGCATATATATATATATACACATACATATATATATACAACTTTGTCATTTATGTTCTAATAATAGGATCACATTTTTCCACTACTCAACTTCATATTTTTCTCATTTAATATGGAGATTACTGCCTCCTTTTAAATGCTCTGTAATACAGATGGTAGATACACCATGGTATGAATATCATGCCATTATTTTTTTTTATTCTTTGCCCAAGGGATACAGGCCTGTGAATCATCAGGCTTACATCTTTCACAGCATTCGCCAAAGCACAAACCCTCCCCAATGTCCATAACCCATCCATCCTATCCCTACCCTCCCACCCCCCAGTAACCCTCAGTTTGTTTTGTGAGATTAGGAGTCTCTTATGGTATAGTAACTTTTATTCAGTCTCTCCACTGCCTTCTTGAATACTTATTTTTACTTTTTACCAGGAAAATGTTACAATAGACATGCTTGTAAAAAAATACTTTTATGGTGTATTTTAATTTGTTTGGTATGCAGTCCCCAGAGTCATATTGCTTAATACAAAGATCTGATTATTTTTCAAGAGGGCTGCATCAATTCACATTTCCATCAGCAAGGTGTGAGAATACTATCTCCCTATGAGCAGTGGGTGTTATCTTGATTTAATTTTCCCAATATGAAGTGCATAAAGTGATATGACTTTATTACTATAATTTAGCATTTTTTGCTACCCAGAGAGGTAGAGAATCATTTCATGTTTTTATTTGATGTCTTCTAAATTTTTTCTAAAATTATGATTTTATTTATGTATTTACATTTGAGTTTGTCTAGATTTGTTTCTCATCCCAGATAGATAGTCAGTTGTATGATTGAAATTTAGAGAATAAATCATCTGTATCACACCAAACTGAACTATCTGTTTTATCATATATAAAGGATTCATGTACACTGGTATTTATTTCTAGGTCCAATATTTACAATGTTAATTTCCTATTTTATTGTATTTACTAAAACCACTACATAATATGGAATATTAAGGGAGAAAGCAGCCATTTGTGTGTTGTTCCTGGTTTTAGTAGAAATAGTTTTAATGTTCTACTTTTTTCAATGATGTTTGTTGATGATTTTAGGGGTCTTTATGATATTTCCGTAGTTGGCCTCTTTTGCCCATTTTATGAGCAATTTTAATTTGGAATGGCCTCTGAGCTTATCAAATAATTTTTTAGCACATATCAATAATGATCATATGGTTTTTCATCATTGATTGAATGATAATACATATTAGGTTGAAAGATTTCTTTTTTTTTTAAGATTTTATTTATTTATATGACAGAGAGAGAGAGAGATCACAAGTAGGCAGAGAGGCAGACAGAGAGAGAGGAGGAAGCAGGCTCCCTGCTGAGCAGAGAGCAGGATGCGGGACTCGATCCCAGGATCCTGAGATCATGACCTAAACTGAAGGCAGAGGCTTTAACCCACTGAGCCACGCAGGCGCCCGAAAGATTTCTTGATATATATTTTTTCCACACATATGTTCCACACATGTTTATTTTTTTTCAAGTTTTTATTTAAATTCCAGTTATTTAACATACAGTGTAGTATTTGTTTCAAGTGTAGAATTCAGCGATTCATCACTTCCATATAACACCTGGTGTTCATCACCANGTGTTCCTCACCACAAATGCCTTCCTTAATACCCATCACCTATCTAACCCATCCTCCCACTCTGCCCACCGCCCTACAATAGCCATCAGCTTATTCTATATACCTAAGAGTCTGTTTCTTGGTTTGCCTCTCTTCTTCCCCCCTATGTTCCGTTGTTTTGTTTCTTAAATTCCATATATGGGTGAAATCATACGGTATTTGTCTCTCTCTGACTGACTTATTCGATGAGGATAATATCCTCTAGCTCTATCCACAGTGTTGTAAATGACAAGATTTCATTTTTTTTATGGCTGAGCAATATTTAAAGATTTTTGCATTCTCTGATATAAATACTAATGTGTGCAATGTATATTTGTTTTATCATATGTAGTCTTGATTTCCCAGAAATTTATTTAGAGTTTTTGTTCCTACATTAATGAGATTGGTCTATAGGTTGGGTGTTGTTTTGTTTTGTTTTTACTAGGTACTCAAGCATCGGTATAAAGGTAATAATGGCTTCACTAAATGAGTTGGGGAGATTTCCATCATATCTGATACCATATGGTCTTGGTAATTTTAATTTTTTTAACTGAGAATCTTTAATTGCTTTTCTAAACTTTTCATAGGTAATTTCTTCTCCCTAGGTAAGTTTTGATAATTTATAATTTTCTTTTTTAACAACATATTTCTTAATATTGAAATACCTTGCATTCCTGAAACAAATACATGTTTGTAACATATACAGTGTGTGTGTGTGTAACTTTTTTTAGATGTAAAAGTACACAAGGGGCAAAGTAATCTCATGGGTTTTGGGGGGCTTTTTTGTTTTTTATTTTTTAGTTTCCTAATTCATGGCTATTAGCCTTCTTTTCTAATTTTATTTAATTGTGCTTTTCCGCTATTTGTATGTTTATTTGGGTTAACAAATAGTTTATCTTTTCAGTTATTTCAACTAGCTAGTTTGAATTTATTTGTTCTATATTTTACCTGTTTTCTAATTTTAAAACGTTTGCTTTTACCCTTATTAATCCCTACCTTCTGCTTCATTTTGTATTTGTTTTTCTTTCTCTACATTTTTCATTTGCATGTTCAATGCATTTACTTTAATTTTTAAAATTTTTATTAATGTAATCTTTCTGATTTAACTCAAATTCTTATTTGTCATGGTTTCCTAAATTTCATTTTAAGAAATTGTTCAGTTTTGCTTTTATATACCTTTAGAAAGAAAATTTGTTTAATGTAGCATTTTAATGTCCAATTGGAGAACTCTTGTTTTGTATTTATTTATAGTTTATAGAAAAGTTAGCTTACTAAAAGAGGCTGTTTTTTTCCATCCATGAATCCTTCAATATTAATTGCTAAGCATAAGGACTATTATTTTTAAAGATTTGATAGCTACAGAAAGAGCATGAGTAGGGTAGGAGAGGGAGAAACAGACTCCCTGCTGAGCAGAGGGCCCAATGTGGGGCTCAGTCCCAGGACCCTGAGATCATGACCTGAGCCAAAGGCAGATGCTTAACATACTGAGCCATGCAGGTGACCTGCATTAGGACTATTTTAAATATATTACAATATCTCTAAAAATTAACAATAATTTATTAGTATCATTAAATATTCTAAATCTAGCATTAGTCAGTTGCATCTAAAAAGAGGAATTTTTTATTAACTACTTAGTTACCCTAAGGCACACTTTGTACATAACAGCAATGTATATGTGTGGCCCTTTCTCTTTACTAACCAGCTGACAGAATAATGACTTTTTCTCTAGTATTCTGCAAAGGAAACCAATGAGATTTTTAAAAATCAGATCTTTAAAGCCAGAGGAGATTAACTTCTATAACAAACAATTTGAAGATTTTAGCAGCTTGACACTTACTGTTTGATCATATCACAGTCCAATATGGTTGTCAGAAGGGGTATGGTCCCCTCCACAGGGTCAGTCAGGAAGATTCCTTTCATCCTGAGATGCTTCCATCTTCAACAAAGTTTCCAGGGTCTGTAGGAAGGAAAAGAGAAAGTGAATAGATAAGACTTTTCTGTTCTTAACTTTCTTAACCCAGAAATGGTATAGCATTTCTGCTGTATCTTCCACTGGTAATATTTCATTACAAGGCCACATCTCTAGGCAAAGGGATAGAAAACACAGATTAGCTGAGTTCTGGGGAGGGAAGGAGAAGGATTGAGACAATATGTGACATAGTCTCTGTCACAAGAACTGTTAGACTCAGAAACTATAAAGAGTCTGAAAATGTACCCTACTTATAAACTAACAGGTCACTTCCATATATCTATATCTATCTATCTATCTATCTATCTATCTATCTATCTATCTATCTATCTATCTATACACACACACACCACGACATATATATATGTGTGTGTATACATATATATAAATGTATGGCAAGCTAACATATTTCATATACAGAAAACAGAAAACCTATGGGTCAGAGACAAAAACTTATTACTGAAAGAAAAAGCAGCAGCCAGAGCAACACTTTGTGTTTGTTTCCCAAGCTGCAGTCCCTGAAGGACAATGTATTAGAGGCCAGAGGTTACTTACACATGCAAAGGGGAGCATTATAGAAGAGGAAACCTAAAATTAAGAAATTGATCATATATGGGTCTGCTAACGATTTTCTCAAACCCCCCCACACACACACAACCAGAGAAAGAAGAATGTTATCTTCATTCTGTAATATTAGCAAATATTTTCTGGAGATAAGGAGGAGATTGTCTTTACCTTTACTACCCTGTATCATGTCTGGAGGACAGATGTTTCTAAACTTTACTATCCTGCAATATCTCCTTGTTCAACTATTCTTAAATTAGCCATTAATGCCTTTGCTCAGAGGATCCAAACAAGGCAGAAATGTTAAATATTCATGGATAATTGTCTTTCAACAAGAACCAAACAAAAACTTTTTTAAAAATCAGACTTTTATAAAAATGATAAAGTTATTAACTGCCTTCCCAACACTTAGTTTGGCAGAAAATACTTATAATCAAACAAATTACATAAAAATATCTGTATTATTATATTTTAGGTATTCGCTGTCCCATTTGCTATTATACTAATCTAATTTACACTGCTGGTACATTGGAATGTCTCCTTTACATTATTCTATAACTCCTGGGTGATGGCACAGCAGCTATTCCTTTCCTTGCAAATTCTGTTCTCACCAAACAGAGCTGTTTTGTCTTTTCCCAGTCCTGGCCTATGTGTTACAGTGTATCCACCCTTCTCCAAATGGAATGATTTTCTCCTTTCTCTTTCAAATCGGATTCAAATCTGATCAGTTATTTTTGACTCATTAATCATCATTTACTGCATAAAATCTTTTTCATCCCATCTAAGATTTGGATTAATGAGGCAATGTGGGTAAAGTGCCTAACATAGAGCCTGACATTATGACATAATAAATTATAGTTTTTCTTCTTCTAAACACTCACAATATTGTCTAAGTACCTACCATTTTCGATCGCGTGTTACAGATCGGCATTTGTATTAACTCTCCTACCAGACAACTGATTCTTCAGTGACGTAAGCCACCCTGTATATGCATTGCAGAATCCCCTGCAGTGCTTAGCTTACTGCCAGACTGAATTAATAATACAGTAGAAAGTTGGATAGACTCAGTGACTAAATGAGTGACTGAATAAATAGATTTTAGTACTATTAATAGCAAATGCGTATATAGCACATAATATGTAAAAGATGTTTAAAATTCTAGATATGCATTGCTACTTTAATATTCAAAATAATCCTGTAATGTAGATTCTACTATTTTACTGAGTTGCAGATGAAGATACTGATGCCAAGACAGATTAAGTAACTTGCCCCAGTTACTCAGCTCGTTAATGGCTGAACAGTCCTCAAATCCCAAGCCAAGTCAATGCCCTTAATATTGCATTATCTTGAGGGCACCTGGGTGGCTCAGTGGCTTAAGCCTCTGCCTTCGGCTCAGGTCATGATCTCAGGGTCCTGGGATCGAGTCCCGCTTCAGGCTCTCTGCTCAGCAGGGAGCCTGCTTCCTCCTCTCTCTCTGCCTGCCTCTCTGCCTTGTTATGATCTCTCTCTCTCTCTCTGCCAAATAAATAAATAAAATCTTTAAAAAGATATTATACTATCTTGAATAAATGATTATGGCAAACAAATGACAAATTAACTGACTGGAAGCTCTTCTTCCATGATAGTGTATAAGGACATCCTCTTTGTAAATACAGAAACAAAGGGCATGATCTTCTGTTACTTAAAAAGAAATGGGAAGATATTTAACATGAAATCTTTTGCAAATATCTGCTGCTGCTGCTGCTGCTGCTGACATTCCTGTTTAGTAACTCAAAAAAAGATTTATGCAAAAGAGTTGAATCCATGGGGAAGTAAAACTTATTACTGCCATACTGAATTGTACGTGTGAAAGTTGCTATGAGGGTAAAGATTTCATGTTCTCACCATAACAACGACAATAACAAAGTGGTAATTATGTGAGGTAGAGGAGGTGTTAACTAACTTTATAGTGGTAAACATTCCTATATGTGTATAGCAAGTCATCACATCATATACCTTAAACTTATACTATGTCATATGTAAATCATACCGTTTTAAGCTGGAAACAAAATTATTACTAATTATGGCTATGGTGTCCAAACTCAGCGTCCACACATGTTGAAAGGTGAATCATGATAAGCCACAGAAGTCCTTCTGCATAGACCACCATCTGGCTTGTTTCTTGCCCCATGCTTCCTTTCCTCAGGCTTCAGTTTGGTTTCTGGGTTGGATCACACACCAAAGATGGAAGACATTTTTAGGCCTGCCTTACTATGACAAGTGTATGAAATTCAAAGGAGTATAACGCAAAGGAAAATTCAGAAGTTGCTGTTGGCCTTAAACATGGTCCGGAATAATGTTTCTCTTTCAAGGTAAATTAAAGGGAGAAAAAAAATCTTTGAAATGCTTCATAGTCCTAAATAGTAAATACTTGGATAAATATGACATTTCTTTTCCCATCACCTAAAACAAGAATAGTTCAAATTTCATCTTTATCCATCTCTTGTAAAACCATCCTAGAGTGAATGATTGGGCAGGGGCCCAACTCTGTGTCCAGGCTAACTCAACAGACCTCCTCAGCAATCTATTCTAATTGTAGCCTGCAGTAGAGCATTCTAATTTTAAAGGATTTTAGAACAAGAATTCATTTTTATATTTTCATGAGTTGACTTTTACCACAGTAAGCTAATGGGCTTTTTAAATCTTAGAGAGGAAAGCTATAGTTTGAAATTATAGTAAGTTATTATCAATGTTTATTTAAATTTTAGATTTTTGGAAGATAACAACAACATGAAAAATAGTCAATAAACTATAATACCAAGGTCAACAATATTTATTATTAAAATCAATTTACAGTATGTTTGCTTGAGGTGCACATAAATTTGAAGAGGCAGTAAGTGTAAACAGAATAGCTGATTTCTTGGATGCACTCCAATATAATTATAGCTATTCACCCTTGTGACTATATGTGTGTGCAGCTTAAAGCTATTTCCCTGCCCCAAGCCACACTATTTTTTAGATAGATTTGCAATTGATTGAAATGCAAAATCTCTATGAACTAGGAAATATACTATCTAAAATAAACATACAAGTAAATTTAAATAGTAGATTAAACATGTGCTTTGGCATCCATGTCATTTCATAGCCTGTAATCTCATGACTTGGAATTGAGTTATCTATAAGTATTTAATCACAAAATAGTGCATTTCTAATAGGCAATTGTGAAAAAAATCATCAATCACATTGATTACAAACATCTCATAAAACAGCAAAAACATTTATGGGATTGTAGAAGGCAGCTAGGTTGTTCTGTAATGTATAAAGATTTGCATATATAAAAAACCCAGCAGGCAGCAAACAAGGTTTCTCTGTTTTCTGAAAAGTAAAATTGCATTTGATATAATATCTACTTAATTTTTATTAAAATATATTAAACATATTTTTCTGGCAATAGCATCGATCATCACTATAGTCTAGTAAGTTTGTATTTTGAAATGACTAAGCTCAAACCTTTGTATATAGAAAAGAACTCTTTCTCCAGCCCCAGGGCTAAATCAGAGCTTCTCAAACATATTTGTGATGTTAAATGATATTACCTTGTATTTCATGCAGATATATGCATATGTGAAATTGTTATTGTTTTTATTATTGTTTTGTTTTCTATGATGAACATATTTAAGTGAAAATAGTGTTCTCAAAATAATTCTGTTTATTAGTTTACATAGCTGGCATTGTTAGTATGTGTGTAAGAATAAAATGTGATTTCATGGAGTGAAAGTAGAGCTCTTTTTATCTGTAGCCTTAAGGCCACCAACTGTCTATACCTTAATCCACTAATCCTCTCTGTAATCATGTGTTCACGTGCTGTGCCAACACTGAGAAATCTTTCTAAGAAACTCTTTTTTTTTCCTAGTCAAGAGTACATTCACTATAGGTTGTATGCTATAAAATGGCTACCAAAATATTTGAATATTTATATGCTATCATTGAAAGGAATCATCTTTAGGCATGTCTTTTCCTTTAAAAAAACAAATGTTAAAATTGAAGAAACAAATAGAACAATAAAGAGAAAAATGAATGACATCATACTGTATAAATCTGCAGGATTTTTTACATTTGGCTTTCAACTAATTTTTTTTAAAGATTCTGCCTTCTATTTACTTGTCAGAGACTAGATTTAATTTTCGTATACTGCATAGAATGCTCCATGTTAAGATATTGATATAACAAATTGCTGAATGTTTTAGTGATTGATTCTTGCTGACCAAAATGGGCTTTCACATTAGAAGTCTTTCTTTTTTTCTTAGAAGGCACCTGCTGAGACGGAAGTCTGACTGCCACACAAAAGAAATATATGGTTTCTTCAACTGGCTCCATGCAGCAATTTGCAATGCTATCAAAAATTGCATTTTTTAATGAAAATTACCTAAGGATTTGGCAAACAAAACAAAACAAAACAAAACAAAACAAAACAACCTTGGTTAAAATGAACTAACTACCCATTCTCGGGCAGTATTAGCATACTGATTGGCCGTTACTTCTGTCACTCTTCTGCCTACAAAATTATGACAGGCCCCACAGCAGGAAGCAAATGATCATTAATACCCTGTCCTCTGGGATACAATAAACTGCCATTCACTTGCATACAAATAAAATACACAAGGCTTGTCAGCAAGGGGACAAAAAGGGAAAGAAGCTTTTGCAAAATGGTGTGATAACTACTGTGGGATGGGAACACTCAAAGGGTTTTGTTTTTCGGTATATCTCATCGTGGTAGAAAAATTCTTATATCTAGATTTCCTTTTAAAATATCCTATCATTCTCTACTTGAGCTCTTTGAGTTCTTCATTTAAATGATAAAATCCTGCTTCTGAGGAGAAAAAAATTTATAATCCCATAATTAATTCTACAACACAGAAAGCATAAAAAATTCTGAAATTCCATTAAGACATAAGACAATGTATCTTTTCAGTTCAAATATACTGTGCAGAAACAGTCTAGTTAATGCATTTGAATAGCCCTGTTACAATTAGCAGGGATGAAATATACCTCAATATCATATACTTGATGTGATGAGATCAATAAAAATAAAACATAATTGGAAAAAAGATACATGCATGGTATTAAAGTTGAAATTCTACTGTCCATTTGTTACACTAAAAGGTAAGGTCAAATTTAAATTTAACATAATATTGTCATATGACTGAGATTGTGTATTCTTATAACCAAAGAATATGAGATTGAGGAATAAAATGACAGCAATAATTTGTAAAGAATAGTGAATGCTTAATTCCTTTGATACTTATTAGAGCAACAATTATTCAGATAAAAGTTTAATTTTCGACCATCTAAATTTTCCTGAAAGCATGCAGAGAATACAAACACTCCTGGCAGATTCAGATGCTTGTCATAAATTGTATACTCACCAGTCTAAACCTATAAAGGCATTATTTTTAGCTTGAAAATGTATAGAATGAACATATTTAGATTCTTCAAATTTAGATTGCTTAATTAGTTTAATTTATTGCTTTTCCTAAATTTTTAGTCTCCTTGTGAAGTTCCAATGAAACAGACAGATGTTATGCTTAGGAATTTGAAAGCAGGTATTTATATACTCCCAACTTATAAATCAGCTTTAAAAGAGTTTGAATAAGAGAGGGTTGCTGATTATATCATTTAAACTCTAGGCTAAAAAGAACAAACTACTAATAATACTCCAGTAACATAGATGAATATCATATGCATTATGCTAAATGAAAGAAGCAGATTTGAAAGGCTGTATAATGTACATATGATTCCATTTTTATGACATTATCTAAAAGGTAAAACTATAAAAACAAAAAAATAGGTCAGTGTTTTCTAGGATCTAGAGGTGGGAGAAAAAGTTGACTGCAGATAAGCATAAGGAATTTTTGTATGTGGTAGAGCTATTCTATATCTTGATTTTAGGGACAGTTACACAGTGATGTGCATTCGTCAAAACTCATAGAACTGTACACTAAAATGAGTGAATTATACTGTATGTAAATTATACCTCAATAAATCTTACTCTAAGTAAAAGAACAACTCTAGTCTTAGGAATGTCAGGAGAACACCAGAATATTCTGAATTGAGGTCATTTAGTCTGGGCAAAGGAGCAGAAATGACAGTCATATCTTTAGAATTGGACAGTTAGAAGCAGTTTTTGTAATTGCCCGTAGTGATACAGCTCCCAATGTTGAATGTTAGAAGACTGAGAGTAGATTAAAAAATACTCATTGCTATTTTAATGTCTCCCTTCTGTAGCATCAAGCAACATTTCAATATATTAGTTAACACATTTTACCAGACATAGAGATTATCATCTTCAATGGAAAAAGAAAAAGTGGCAGAGAATGCAGTTCTGTTAGGCATACTAACTCCTTCCCCTTTTCTTGACTTACAGAAGCAAGGCAGGAACACATTTAGGTCTTAGGCCCAATTTCATCACAACACAGACTACTATTAAAAATATTAAATTGAAATTATAAAACTGAAAGTAAAAGATCAATAGTAAAATTTCCGTGAGTGGACTTAATAACAGGTAAGTCATGTTAGATATCTGTCAGTATGTATCATGGAAAGCATGGAAAGAAAAGAGGATGGAAATTTAGAAACAGAAAGAGAAGAAAGCATATATGGGAAATGGGAAATAAAGTTATATTTGATTGAAGTCACAAAAGAAACAGAAAGAGAGAATGGGGCAAAGTTATATTTGAAAAAAATCCCAGTTGTGAAAATAGATATCATGCCTAAGATTCAAGATACCTGCAAACACCAGGAAAAATATCTACAAAAAAATGCCACCAAATGGCATTATAGTAAAAGTGCTGAAAATTAAAGAGAAGGGAGGGGAAAAGCTATAAAACAGATTTTTAAAAAGTAAAACAGTGACAACCAATTTTTCAATAGAAAAAAATGGAAACCAGAAGACAATATAGCAGTATTTCTAGGAGCTATAAGAAAATAATTGACAAATTAGAAGTTATATTTCACCAATACTCAGGAAAAAATAAAGATATTTTCAGTCAAAAATAAACTGAAAATTGTTATTACAATTCTGGAGTTCTGAAATAAAAGAAATACTAATAAGAATTCTTCAGGTAGAAAAGATACTAACCCAGAAAAAAAGCTCAATCATATAGAAAGGAATAAAGAACACCAGAAAAGATATTTGAGAAGCTCTAAATAAACACTGACTGCTTAAATCCAGTGCCACATGGGGATAAAATACTGAAATAATTCAATGTTATAGAATATCATCTCAAAAGCAGGAAGGGGTTAAATAGAGTTAAAGTTTGTAGTGTTCTTATATTATCCAGGAAATGGAAATAGTATTAATTTAAGGTAAACTGTAATGAGTCTTGAATGCATGCTGAAATCCCTAGTGCAGCCCTACTGAATAGAACTTCTGCAATAATAGATGTGTTTCATAATCTGTGCTGTCCTATTTTATAGTCATTAGCCACATGTGACTTATAGAGCACATGAATTGTGGCAAGTGTGATGGAGGAACTGAAATTTTAACATTATTTAATACAAATTGCCACATGTGGTTAGCACTTACTGTATTAAACAGTGAAGCTCTAGAAAAATCACAAAAAAGAATAAAAGATTATATGATTAACAAGCTAATGGAGAGGGAAATGACATAATTTTAAAAAAAACAAGCTTTATTTAAAATGAGACAGAAAGGAGGAAAAAATAATAAAAACAAAGAGTAAGTCATAGATTTAAACTCAATTAGAAAATAAATTACATAAAATGTGAATGGAGGAGCTACCCACAAGAAAAGCTTATAAAAATACATATTTTTCTTATAAAAGATACACTTTAAAAATAAAATCACAGAAATAGCAAGTGTAAAGGATTTGAATATATATACCATGTATACACTGAATCCCCCCCAAAAAAAGCCTATAAAATATCTGAAAAAGACTTTAAGGTAAAGAGTATTATTAAAGATTAGAGGGGACATTTTATAATCTTAAGAGTCAATTCAATAGAAAGATATAAAATCCCAAGTTTGTAAACACCTAGTAACATGCTACTAAACAATGAAGGGGTCAACCAAGAAATCAAAGAGGAAATAAAAAAAAAATACCTGGTACCCCTTGGGCAAAGAATAAAAATAAAATTAAAAAAAAATACCTGGAGAAAAATGAAAACAAAAATGCAATGGTTCAAAATCTTTGGGATATAGCAAAAGCAGTTCAAAGAGGAAAGTTTATAGCAAAATAAGCCTACTTCAAGAAACAAGAAAAATCATATAAACAACAATGATGGAACTAGAAAAAGAACAACAAACTAAAAACTCAAAACCAGTAGAAAAAGGAAATTATAAAGATTAGAGCAAAAATAAGAAACTAGAAATTTAAAAAATCAATAGAACAAATTAATGAAACCAGGATCTCATTCTTCAAAAAGATGAATAAAATTGATAAGCCATTAGCCAAATTGATAAAGAGAGAGGACTCAAACAAAACCAGAAATCAAGGAAGAGAACCAATACCACAGAAATGGAAAAGACTATAAGAGAAAATTATGAAAAATTATATGTCAACAAATTGGACAACCCAAAAGAAGTGGATAAATTCCTAAAAACATATAATCTCCTAAAACTGAATCAATAAAACATAGAAAACCTGAACACACTAATTACCAGCAACAAAATTGAATCAGTAATCAAAAAAGGTTGCAGGACACAAAATCAATATCCAGAAACCCCTTGCATTTCTGAAGCAACCAGCAGAAAGAAAAATTAAGAAAACAATCCCATTAACAATTGTACCAAAAAAAAATAAAATATCTAGGAATAAACTTAACCAAAGATGTGAAAGACCTGTACTCTGAAATCTATAAAATACTGATAAAGGAAATTGAAGACAACACAAACAAATGGAAAGATTTCCGTGCTCATGGATTGGGAGAACAAATATTGTTAAAATGTCCATGCTACCCAAAACATTCCACAGATTCAATGCAATGTCTATCAAAAAACTAATAGAAATTTTCACAGAGCTAGAATAATCCTAAAATTCTATGAAATCACAAAATACCCCAAATAGCCAAGCAATCTTTAAAAGGAAGAACAAAACTAGAGGCATCACAATCCCAGATTTCATGATCTACTACAAAACTGTAGAAATCAAAACAGTATGGTACTAGCACAAAAATAGACACCTAGATTAATGAACAGAATAGAGAGCCCAGAAATAAACCAAAGCTTATATGGTCAAATAACTTTTTAACAAAGGAGGAAGAATATGCAGTGGGGAAAAGACAGTCTCTTCAACAAATGGTGTTGGCAAAACTGGACAGCAACATGCAAAAAACTTAACTGGACCATTGTCTCATACCACACACAAAAATAAGCCCCAAATGGTTTAAAGACCTAAAAATGAGACCTGAATCCATGAAAATCCTAGAATAAAGAACAGGCCATAACTTCTCTGACATTGACTATAGCAATGTTTTCCTAAATATGCCTCCTGAGGCAAGGACAACAAAAACAAAAGTATTGGGACTACATCAAAATAAAAAAAAAAAACTTCTTCACAACAAAGGAAACAATCAACAAAACTAAAAGACAACCTACTGAATAGGAGAAGATATTGACAAATGACATATCTGATAAAGGGTTAATATCCAAAATATATAAAGGACTTCTACAACTCAATACCAAATAAACAAATAACCCAGTTAAGAAAAAAAAGGGCAGAAGACATGAACAGACATTTCTCCAAAGAAGATATTCAGATAGCCCACAGACACATGAAACGATATTTAACATCACTGATCATCAGGGAAATACAAATCAAAACTAGAGTGAAATGTCACCTCACTTTTCAGAAAGACTAAAATCTAAAACACAAGAAGCAACCTTCAGTTTCTTTTGTGAGATTAGGAGTCTCTTATGGTTTGTCTCCTTGGATGGGTTATGGACATTGGGGAGGGTTTGTGCTATGGTGAATGCTGTGAAAGGCGTAAGCCTGATGATTCACAGACCTGTACCCCTGGGGCAAATAATAATAACAAAAATAAATTAAAAAAGAAAAGAAGCAACAAGGGTTGGGGAAGATGTGGAAAAAGAGAAACCCTTGTTCACTTTTGGTGGGAATGCAAACTGATGGAGCTACTGTGGAGAGCAAGTGGAGGCTCCTCAAAAAATTGAAAATAGAGTTACTTATGATCCAGTAGTAGTTCTGCTACTGAGTATTTACCCAAAGAATACAAAAACACTAATTTGAAAGAATAAATGGCCCTCTATGTGTACAGATTTTTCTTTAAAATACTTTGATTTGCAGGGCTCCTGCATGGCACAGTTGGTTAAACACTCGGCTTCTTTCCAGCTCGGGTCATGATCTCAGGGTTGTGAGACTGAGCCCCACGTCAGGCTCTGCACTCAGTGCAGTCTGCTTAAGATTCTCTCCCTCTGACCCTCCCCCCCAACTCACTCTCTCCCTCTCACTCTTTTTCTCTCTCAAATAAATAAATAAATAAATAAATAAATAAATCTTTAAAATAACTTATTAATTAATTTTAAAAATAAAATAATTTGATTTTCTCAGTGAAATTGGAAGCAATGTCCGCAACAGGGAATGAGACTAGTTAGGAGCTGATAAAGATGTGAAGAGATAGAAAAAAAATAAGTAATAGCTAAAAGAGTGGTAGAAGAATAGAAAATAGAAATAAAGTATGATTGCCAGGCATTATTTAACTCTCACTTAAGTTTTTTGTCATTCATTTAAAGCAAATTTAATAAGCATAGTAACTTGTCTTTCTCCTAGAACTCAACTGCAGAGATCCAGGTATTGAGTTGGTAGTGAGTTAGATTGAAATTACATACTGACTTTGCCATGGCAATGCAAAGAAGTAAGTGAAGTCAAAAGACAGAGCTATGTGCATAGTAGTATTTGTAATGTTTAAGCTGTGGAAATAAGAAGAGGGCAGCAAAAAAGTATCGGGACCGATATATTGGAGGTCCTAATAAACAGAAAAACTTTTTGGAATCAGGGCATTAATTTATAACTATATACTACACATAGAAATCATTATTGTTTTGTCAGCCAGTCTTAGTTATCCTTATTCACTCTTTCTTTTTGCAAGTAAACTCAATTTCTTCTTCCTAAAAATACCTCCTAGAATATTTTTAGAATGAGACTCTTTTGGTAGTAAATGGTTTGTTTTTTTCTGAAAATACCTTGATATTTTTTGAAAAAATCCTGATTTTTCTGAAAATATCTTTGATTTCTCTGAAAGTATCTTCAAAAATGTTTTTGCTGGAAATCTAGGTTGGTAGTTATTTTCTCTCAGCTCTTTGAGGATATATTCTTCTGTATTCTACCTTCCAAAGTTGCTGCTGATAAATCATCCTTCATTCTAATTGCTATTCTTCTATAAGTGAGTTCTCTTTTCTCTCTGGGATTTTTAATAATCTTCCCATTTTCTTTGTTGTTCTTTAAATTTACTAGCACGTATGTAAGTGTGGATTCATCTTTATTTATCTTGGGTTAGATTTTCTGGTCACACTGAATATGAAGGTGATTGTTTTTCAGATATATCATCTGGGGGCACCTGGGTGGCTCAGTGGGTTAAAGCCTCTGCCTTCAGCGCGGGTCATGATCTCAGGGTTCTGGGATCGAGTCCCGCATCGGGCTCCCTTCTCAGCAAGGAGCCTGCTTCCTCCTCTCTCTCTGACTGCCTCCTGGCTGCTTGTGATCTCTCTCTCTCTGTCAAATAAATAAGTAAATAAAATCTTTAAAAAACCCAAATATATCATCTGGGATAAGTTTCGTCTAAGTACGACGGACTGCTTTAAAAGGGGGGAGAGGGAAGCACCTTGGTAGCTCAGTCAATTAAGCGTCCAACTCTTTGTTTCTGCTCAGATCATGATCTCTTATTTGTGGGACTGAGCCCTACATTGGACTCTGTGCTCAGCACGGAGTCTGCTTCAGATTCTCTCTCCCTCTCCCTCCCACTCTCTCTCTCTCTCTCAAAAAAGTAAATAAAACCTTTAAAATAAATAAAAATAAAAATAAGGGGGGGGGAGGAAAGATTCCATAAGAACCTGTAGCAGCCTACCTATATTTGTGAGGCTCAAAAGATTTTTCAACCAGGTGCCTGGGTGGCTCAGTGGGTTAAAGCCTGTGCTTTCGGCTCAGGTCATGATCTCAGCGTCCAGGGATCGAGGCCCGCATCGGGCTCCCTTCTCAGCAAGGAGCCTGCTTCCTCCTCTCTCTCTGCCTGCCTCTCTGCCTACTTGTCATCTCTCTCTCTGTGTCAAATAAATAAATAAAATCTTTTAAAAAATAATAATAATAAAAAATAAAATAAAAAGATTTTCAACCTAACAACTCCCATCTATTGTCATGCTTGACAAAGATATCTACATATAGCATGCTTGTGTACACAGTATGTAAACGAATATGAAAAACTCCTGGTTTGATTGTGAATCATGGAATGTGAGATTTCATTGTATCATATTCATCTTTCTGAGTCCCTGTCCTGCTTTAAGCTTCAGGGTCAGCCAAGTTTGGTCCTTTTCCTCAAAACATCTTCTAGACTGATTCAATCCAGACAGAATCAACTATCTCTGTTTAAGGTAAATGAACTCTAGATAAAATACTTTATGAATTAGCATTCTAGCATTGAAATTTTGAGCCTCTCTTTCAATTAGGGAAATGGAAACCTTTGCCCCTAGTTCAAAGAAGTTCAGTCACCAGCAAACAGGTAAAGTGAATTGGAGAGTGGATAAAAGTAAGAAGTACACTGTACTCTTTGAAAGAATTTATTGAAATACTCATGTATAAATAGGGTATATCATTAACCATATACAGATTCTTATTTAGTGTTTCTAAGGTAGACTGAAGGTGAGGATGTGTATTTACACATGGTTCATGATCTGTCTTATTTCAGATCATCACTAGCTTCCCAAAGAACGGGAAGGATAATTTTCTAGCTATTCTTCCTAAGAATACCAAAGAATTGTTACTTCATTACCAAATCATTACCAAAGAATTGTTCAGGATGAAAGAAGGTGTTTCTTTGTTTCTATGAATTCAAGGAAACTGCATGTTCTTCTGGCAAGATTCCTCTCTCAAAGGCTCGTCCAAGTTCCACACTTTCCCCATGCATCCCTCACTCTGAGCCATTTTCATCACTAGTCACTCTTATGTAAAATTTGTTATATTTAAGAGCACAGACTGTTTAAAACTTACTGAGTTTAACATACATATTTTAATTCATTTGTTTGAGTTATGCTGAGGTGAACACAGAAATGTATAAAATATCTCCACTGCCATGTCTAAGCTTCTCATATAATTTCTGGTTTTGTTAATGAAGTGTCTGACAAAGTATGATAGAGTTGTTAGAAACGATTGATTGGGAATCAGAAAGACGTATATTGGAATACTGATTTAATCACTTACTCCCTTATGTTTACTCATCTATAAAATGGGGCAGTCACCTAAGGTAAAATTACCATAAGATAATGAAGGTTAATCCTCAGCACCCCTTCACCAATGGACTTCTTTTGGGGCTTTGGGGAAGGCCTTCACAATGTGGTCATAAAGTGTTTTATTCCTTTAAAACTTTAAAAAGTAAAATCTTCTTGTCTTTTCTTTTTTAAAATATTTTATTTGGGCGCATGGGTGGCTCAGTGGGTTAAAGCCTCTGCCTTCAGCTCAGGTCATGATCTCAGGGTCCTGGGATCAAGCCCCACATTGGGCTCCCTGCTCAGCAAAGAGCCTGCTTCCTCCTCTCTCTCTGCCGGCCTCTCTGCCTACTTGTGATCTCTCTCTCTGTCAAATTAATTAATTAATTAATTAGAAAAAAATTTTATTTACTTATTTGACAGAGAGAGCACAATTAGCAGAGAGGCCAGCAGAGAGAGAGGAGGAAGCAGGCTCTTTGCTGAGCAGGGAGCCCAATGTGGGGCTTGATCCTAGGACCCTGAGATCATGACCTGAGCTGAAGGCAGGGGCTTTAACCCACTGAGCCACCCAGGCACCCCTTCTTGTCTTTTTCTTAAGAAGCTCCTTCCCCCGAATTTTATGAGCTTCTTGTCTCTCCCACAAAACTTGGTCCTTTCTTGATGTTAATAATACAGGTACACGTTTATGAAGAGAATTAATAGGATAATACTTTTTCTGCTCTTTTTTATTTTTCTCCCTTTACCAACTAAATCCTCCTTATCATCCATATTTTAGCTTACTATATCATTCCCCCAGAAATTTTCCAGACCCTTCCTCCACCCCAGGTCAGGTATGGGGTTCAATGCTTTTTAAGTTTTCTGTACTTCTACTTGTTAACATCAAATTATAATTAAATAATTATTTCTCTAGTTGGTTGCTTTCATATATATGTCCTTTGCTAGAATATATACTCTATGGAAAAGAGGTTTGCATCTGTCATGTTTATCGCCATGTTTCCTATCCTTATAAGTGAATTAATAAATCAGTTAATTCATTTATCATTAATGGATTAATATCAATGAATTAATCTGGTACCCAGTAAATGCAAATAACTATTATTTTCTTTAGTACCTAATCACTTCACTAATATACAAGTAAAACTATTAAAAAACATTATTAAGATATTAACTAAAATGTATTTTTAATTGAGATATTTTATTTTATATTTAATAAAATCTTAGCAGCCTCATATATAAAGGTAGGTATGGGGATTAAAATGCTTAAATGTATGCAATTACCCCTGTATTTCATTTTAATTGATGGCTGGATTTCCTTTAAATTTTATTTTTGGTTATTTTTATTTTAATTAATGGCTGTGGATTTTTTTAATTACTACAAATAGATCATTACCACACAATCTGTCTTAAGCAAAAAATACCAAAATTCAATAAATCGGCCATCAACTCAACTGTTAATGTGTAGCTATTGAAATTAGAGGTTAGTGTAAAAAAATCCTATTCAAATTTGTGCTGTAGTACAGTGAGAATTGGATTCAAGTTCTAGCCTCAGACACCTACCAATTGTAGGATTTGAGGAAAGTTGCTTACTTTTTCTAACTTTCCTCATAAAATCATGACAATACTTACTTTGCTCTGTTTGTCATTAAGTAAATCAATGAATAAAATCTAGCCACATTATTTGGCAAAGAGAAAGTATTATTAATTGTTAGCTATTTTTATTTTTAAAGCTATAAATAAATTTTAAGTGAAAGCTCCAATCACACTAAGCTATTTGGCAATGCTTTAGATTTGTTCAAAGAGAATACTCTAGAAGTTATAACAAAATACAACTTTGTTAGGCACTATCCTAATGGGGAAAAAAATTAAAGAAATAAAGATACTGATTAGAAACACATGCAACAGTAATCATCAGGAGCAGACGCAATTCCTTACATGGTCTTGGGAGACCTTTATATCTGAACTTTCTATGTTCAGTATCAAGGCTGAACATTTTTTCCAGCTATTATTTGAAGATACTGTACTGGACATACTAGAATAAGAAAATGCTGCTGAACATATTTCAATAATCTTATGGGCAATGTGGAATGCCATATCCTGAGAAAGTAGAAAACTTCTCATGAGAATGTTTGAAATGTCACTCTGGTTCAGTTTAGATCACAGTGCAGGTGGCTCTACAAAGCCTTTGCTAGAGGCTTTGTGTTTATACAGTTGTTGCTTCCAGGATGGTATTGATTGGGTAGGCAACTAATAAAACAAGCAGCCCTGCTTTCATCTATGTGCATTTGGGAGATTCTGAAAGATAGAAAAGTGGTTTTAATTAGGACATGGTCCTTTCACCTATTTTATTTTTTAATTCTTCTTTCTTTCTTGGCCATTCCAACCCACATCCTTCTATTTGAGAATTCTCTCCCTGTGCATGATTCCAAAACCACAGATACTTTGGAAGGCAAACGATCCTAAGGAAGACATTATTCTTGGATCCTTAAGACAGAAACGCTTAACATTAGAAAAATCAACAAGCTCTAATGTCCCTACTTCATCAATTTCTATTCAGAGTTATTCATTTGTTAACCTAAGGCAATATGGATCAACATTTCTCAGTTGAAAATAAACTAAAATTTATAATGTAATTGATGGAAAATACCCAGTATAAAATGTTGTACAATTTACATGACTGCTTCAATACATGAAAGCACGTTGTGCACTAAATCATTATATAAATGTGTATATACGCCTTTATAGATATATACCTGTATATATGACTGATTTTTAAATTTATATACATTTGTATTTCTAAAAACATGTTCCTCTATACTCTATAGATTCTCTTAATTTATTTTCATGTTTTTTCCACACTTCTATGGTATTGCTATCTCTACTTTCTATAACTCCTCTTAAACTCTTCAAAAATTCATTTTTGATTTTATAATGAACATCCAAGGAAAACTAAAAACAATATTCAAAATGTAATTCAAAGACTGTAAATAGAATTTCTTGTCAGACAGCTGTATAGTATAAGCTGTGGGGGGGAAAAGTGATTTTTTCCCCAAGAAAACTTTAACAAATAGAAAAAGGTGGCAAGTTTAAAAAACTGACTACATAAATTAGCATATAAACTGGAATTAAAGTGTTTCCAAAGATGAACATAAAATGTAAAAGTACTAGTGTGATTCAAATGGTAGTCAGACAGCTAAGAAAATGAATTATCACATAATTACTATACATTTGGTTCAAATAAGATAATTCTTAATTCATTTATAATTCATTTAAAGTATTTCATGACTCTAAAGAAAAAGATAAAAAGTTATTTTGATAGACCTTCAACTATGTTTTGCTTTTTTTTTTTTAAGAGAAGGGGGAGCCACAGAGGGAAAGAGAGAGAGAGACTCTAAGCAGCCTCCACACCCAGTGCAGAAACTGACACAGAGCTCGATTCCATGACCCTGAGATCATGACCTGAGCTGAAATCAAGAGTGGGACACTTAACCGAGTCACCCAGGAATCCCCACCTTCGACTATGTTTTTAAACGCAAAATTATAAGAGTGCTTCTCACCCTGTGACACCTGGGCCCACAGCTGCAGCATCACTTGGGAACTGGTCAGAAGTGTGAATTCCGGGGCACCTGGTGGCTCAGCGGGTTAAGCCTCTGCCTTCGGCTCAGGTCATGATCTCAGGGTCCTGGGATCTAGCCCCGCATCGGGTTCTGTGCTCGGCGGAGAGCCTGCTTCCCCCTCTCTCTGCCTGCCTCTCTGCCTACTTGTAATCTCTCTCTCTCTGTCAAATAAATAAATAAAATCTTAAAAAAAAAAAAAAGAAGCGCGAATTCCCAGGTACTTACTACCCTAGACCTACTACATCAGAAACTGAGGGTGAGACCCAGAAATCTGTGTTTTATAACAGCTTTCCAGATGATTCTGATGCACTCCTGCTTGAGAAGCACTAGTAAACTGATCAGTAGTACTTATTCAGGGGACAGGCTGACAGTTCAAATCTCCAATTTGCTACCAATTAGCTGAGTGATTATTGTCAAATAATTCAAATATATTGTTCTTCTGTTTCCCTCGAGTAAAATGGGGCAAAGTTGTATTATCTCATAGTGTTGTAGTAAAGATTAAATGAATTAATACATGGAGAGCACCAAGGCCATTTTTGGATACAGAGATAACCTCAATAAATGTTATCAAATGTTTCTATCTTTTTGAAGCTAAGTTCAACTGAAAGTAAGTGACTTGGTCAAGGTCATACAGCTAGTGGCACTTAAGGGCTAAAATACCAGTTGACTCATATGTAGTGTTTAAAATTACATAGCGTGGAATTGATGAAAATCACCACATTTTCTCTAAGTGAACAAGTAGTAAACTAACCATTTATACATACAGTATCTTCACAAAATATGTGTCTTAGTCTGAATCTTCATTTTGCATTCTTAATGATATGTACTGGAAAAACTATCAGCAACCTTTCAACAAAATGGTTAAGACATAGTAAGTTTTTCATCTCTTTTTTAAGATAGTGACAACCATAAATTAGTGTTATTTCTTTTTTTTTTAAGATTTTATTTATTTATTTGACACAGAGAGAGAGATCACAAGTAAACAGAGAGGCAGGCAGAGAGAGAGGAGGAAGCACACTTCCTGCTGACCAGAGAGCCCGATGTGGGGTTCCATCCCAGGACCCTGAGATCATGACCTGAGCTGAAGGCAGAGACTTTAACCCACTGAGCCACTCTGGTGCCCAAATTAGTGTTATTTCATAATCAGTATACTTAGCATGTGTCAAAACTTATGGAAAGTTTTGTGGAAGGAAGATAATAAGAGCAACATCTACTCTAATAACAAATAGAATCTTGTATCTTCTATGTTACACCAACAGGAAGAGAGTTAAGAGTTCCTAACAGAATATGTCAAAAAGTTTGGGGAAAGGAAGTAAGGAAACAACGAAAATAAGCATGCATTACTATATATAATACTACTGCTTTGAAAAATAAATTCAAATGGTACCAGAGTCGAACTCAAGAGGTAGGGTTGCAGGACCTCCTTGGTCTGTGGACAGATTTTCTCCTTGACAACAAAGGCTTCTTCTACCTTGTGGTTCCGGTATCTTGAAAGGCCTTGTTGTAATCTTCACCCTGTTGGAAAATTGGAAAAGAACATGGAGTGTATATTACCCACTTCCTAAAAGACTTGGCCTAAAAATGGCACACCATCCATCCGTTCCTACTTCCCTCCAGCAGAACTCAGTCATCTGGTCACACCTGACTGCAGGGAGAAGGGGTGTACAGCTTAGCTGTGTACTCACCACAACCAGCCATGCTATATTCACTTGCCTGATGCCAGATGTACTATCATGTAGGTGATACATAAATGATAAACTTAGACATGACAATTTGAATTTTTTGTTCCTCATTTGTGGAGGTAAATCAGTATATCTGCCTAAAGTTCTCTATCCAATAAAATAAGGAGCAAAACCCTCTTGTACATTACAAGAGTACCATAAGGATCAAATGAGAATGCATGTTCCTTTATTTTAGCCTACTATTGGCACAATAAGAGGTCAACACACTTCATAAGTGAACATACCTAGAAAAACAGGCCTGGAGGTCGGGTAAGGAAATGGAAGGAAAGCAAATAGTGAGTTCAAGACCTGAAAGCCAAAAACAAGGTTGGAGATTTTCCTATTTGTCAGATTTTTAAGATAATCATTTTAATTATGAGCTCTCTTAAACTTTTCGTTCTTAAGTTACTCTATGGCACTGAGCTTATTAGCCTTTTAATTAGAGAAAATTCCATTTCAATCTAGTGCAGTTTTAATTTCTCTAGTCTAGAAGTGATACATAGCTTTAGAGCCCATGAGTTCATGACAAAGGCCTATACCTCAAAGAGTGCTTGTTTCTTTATTTCCAAATGGGAATAAACTTAGGATGCACTATCCCAAATATCAGTACTTGTCCAACTTACTTTCTTAAGAAAGCTGTTTTAAAAAGCTGTTGTGCTTTATGTAATCCAGTGACTTGCTCTCCTTAATAAATATTTTTATTCCAGAGCAGAATCTTCCATTAAAGGACTTTTCTGAATAGACTTGTGGAGTTGAATTTTAACTTTTTTTTTGATCAAAAGAGAATAAATAGAATATTCACTCACTGTACTGAGAATATGCCACTCAGCCTATGCCAGTCACTGAATATCTCAGTAACAGAGGATACATGAAACCCCCTTCTATGGTCAGTGTAAACACTTATGACCAGGTTACCTTCATTCTGATTCCAGGTCAGATGCCTTGACCTTTTTACTGGAATTCTATTAAGATTCAATATTAAATTATTAAAATATTCCCACCAAGCCAACATAATCAGGACTTCTGTAATCACAAGTTAATAGAAAAGAAAATTTAAAAGAATGTTCTGACATAGCTAGAATGTCTAAATTCATAAAATAGATGAGAAGGAATCTGAAAATATTTTAAAATCCTAGTAAGAGAAACCCTTGTTTAGAGAATCTTGAGGGTTTATTTGTTTTCTCTATTCATCTTGAATTCTGCCAGAAAATCAAGAAAACATTCTCAAGAGAAAAATAGGAACTATGTAATATTTGAACTAAAATAGCTAGTTCAGAATCCATGACTTCCTTTTAGTCTGGTATCTCAGGACGTTTCCACACAGACCTCCCTCCTTAAAACATGCAGGAAATGAGAAGATCACAGAGTAAGCCATGATGTGAAACTTTACTGAATGAAGACTGGAGAAGGTCAGTGGAGGGGAAGGCAAACTCTGCACAAGCATTAGACTAAATACACAGCCTCCCCTCAGTTCTCACCTTCTCCATTGGTCTGGCAGACATGTTTGTATCAGCAAAATTATGTCCAAAGTTATGCTACCCCCATGGGACCTCAAAATGGTCAAAATAAACACAACTTCTGAGGAGTTACGTATAGGGCAAAATGAGGAAGCCTCTGTAAGTATGATTTTGAATTCTTTAAGAGCCGCCTGCCTCCCCCCACTCACACACATACACGCACACACACACAGAATATTACTACCTTCTGCTGACATTTGTTCACACTGACACTAAGTTGGCCTTCATGGTAACTAAACTCTTTTAGGGCATTAGGCCAGCATTTTGTAGAATTATAATAATGAATATAAAATTAACTCAGATAGTAGTTGTTTCATAAATGTGAGTTCCTATCTCTTCTCCAAAATATCTGTACTATTAAAAAGAATGTTAAACTCTGGTCTTTAAATCTGACGATTCTAAGAAATAAAATACTCATTCTAAAATCAGATTTCATGACAGGCGCTTGGAGATAGATTTGGGGGCAGCCTCCATCTCCACAAGTCAGACCACATAACTTGTTACCTAGTTACGCACAAAGATTTTATCTTAAATCAGTGCTTTGTGAATTACTGTAGGGAAGGACCAGGGGATCCCTTCTCCCCTTCCCCACCAGAACAATACTTTTGTCAAAGCCTAAATCATGTACTTGCCTGTCCTGGAACTCTCAATTTCTGTCCTTACCTCCTCATGAAAGACAAATAATTCAAGGATGGGGCACTGGCACCACACCATGTGAGATTAGCATCATTTTAAACCCTCATAGATGTAACCACTTCAAGGACAGTTTATGAGAGAATTAGTAGTGCCCAAACTTTTAATTATTCTTAATTGTATTAATTGTAAGCAGAAAGTAAATGTGGTGTCTGTGCTATTTTAAGTAACAGGGCTTGCAATTCTATAAACAATAAAGTGGAGTGCATGAGCAGGCTGGGAAGAAACTCATTTTTAAAAGTCTTAGATGTCAGTTCTAATCAGAAGTGACCCCTCTCATGGTTGTTTCCAGGCAGCTAATTCAATAGCCTGCCAATCCAGGGATTTTCTTGACCAGATACAGCTGTAGCTTCCAGAGTTCAAAAATCAATAACCATTTTCTAAAAGGCAAGTAGGTTAGGGATGGGAAGTATGTATACACTTTGATTCAAATAGCCTTAAAATATAAAGGTTTTTAGGTAATAACAAGAACTAACATACTTTGAGTACTACATATTATATACCAGGATTCCTCGATGCATGTTCTCTCTGCCTTAACACACTTTGTAACTATTATTGGTATTTTACTGATATAGAAACAAGACCACCAGCAATGGAATTCTATTTCTATTCTAATTATATTTCTTCAGAAACACACACACACAGACCCACACAAATCTTTATTCCTCACTCTCATGCCTAGGACAGAAATAGGCTGCTCAGCCCTTTATCTCTTCACAAGAAACATGCAGTGACTATAATATCACCATAAAGTACTTGTTTTTCACCTTCTGGTCAAAATCAGAGTAAGGAGAAGAAGAGGAAAAAAAAAGTTAGGAAATAAAGACTGGTGCATACCACCTAATGGGAATTCCTTAACATTTAATAAAACAAATTTCAGACCCAGATTTCAGAGGGTAAATATTTACTTTAGCTTTTCTATCCATTATCCACTGATCCACAAATATATGTTTTCATGTAAGGGTGGGAATTTTGATTCACTTAAGGGTCTATTTACCTTGGAAAAATACAAGGTGCCAGAGTCTGTTTCGGAGTAGTTACTTGAAAACAGTCAATATAAAACATTAGTCTTCCATAGCTGTTAAATGGCTACTATCAATATGAAAGGAGTATATTTATTCTATTTTGGATTTGTTTGGCTTATATTCACTTGGTTGAAGTGTATTCATGCTGTTCTGCTTACTGTATAAAGCTGATCCAGCTGTACACTAAACACCTTAAACTGGACATTCAGATTTCTTTATAAAAATCAGAATCCACAATACTAAACTACCAGAATAAAGAATACTTTCACAGTAGATCAGTGGTTGCTTGGGGCTGGGAGTTGGGGAGGGGTGTGAGGGAAGGGTGACAAAGGGATACAAGAAAACTTTATCAGTTGATGGATAGGTTAACTGTCTTGATTTTGCTGATAATTTCCTGGGTGTGTGTATATGTATATGTATGTATATCAAAACATCAAATCATGCACATTAAATATGTGCAATTTATTACATATTAATTATACCTCAATGAGACTATGGAAGGAAAGAAGCGAAGAGAAAGAAACAGAGGGAAAGAGAAACTTCATAATTTTCTAAAGAGCAAGCAGGTCTGAATTAGATCCAAAATGGAAATAATAAAATGCCAAACTGCATGTTTACTGTGGTTTGTAATTTAGAGATGACAGTTTATGTGGTAAAGAAACAAGTTGAGCAGATAGTGGAAGTAACTTTTTGCTCTTCCTTTAAATAAAGTAAAATAGAAATCTGCATTAATGAGCCCTACCTTTTATAATGAATTGGAGTGAAGCTGATGATTCGTTCAAGTTCTGCTCACCAAGTTCATTAACTTAATGTAATATACAATGAAAAGGACTTTACCTACCATGATTATAAATAAAATGTAAATGTTCAGTATATCCATCTCATACTCAGTTCTAAGTATCTAAAACATGTCTCATGGCACAATTCAGTTTCTTGCAAAATTAGGCAAAATAATTCTCTCTCGTTTCATGATATTACTTGTGTCCTGTTACAATTTGGATGCTACTATCTGTACTGCTCATAAAAAGTAGGTAAAAATAACCCATAATTTGGGTATTCTGTAGGCTTTGATGTAACTGGGGTTTTTTTCCCTTTTTTTTTCTTTTTTTCTCACATCTTATTTTCTTACAAATACTTTCATCCATCTCTTCTGCTAAATAGGACACCAGCAGGCAGGAAGATAAGAGGTAAATGAAGAGAAAACTGAATTTTGACAAAAAGGAAATATAAGCATTATCGAAAGAGCAAAGAATAAAACCCCCAAAATTTCAAAATGTCTTTGTTTTATTTAATTCCTAACAGGACACCACATCTGTTAAAATACTGATTTTGTTGTTTTTCACTTTTGTCAGCACATTTTCATCTCTTTGGCATCTCTGTTTATCTGCAAGAACAAGTGGCTGGTAAATGGAATTGGTAATCCAAAGTTTGCTTGGCCACACCAAGTCCTCTGGCTATAATGTTCTCTTCTCTCTTCTCTCCACTCTATGGATATTGGTAACATTCATTGTCTCCTACTTTACGGGAATTACAGAGGCAGAACTTTAGTAAAATATACACTAATATGAATCCAAATTGTTGTTAAATTTTCTGATAAAATGTTTTAAAACACATTAAGTCCAAAGGCTACTTATTAGAATTACCAACATCTTGTTTTTTCTCTGCCAGCTGGGGTTGTTAAAATGAATTAGAAACGGGCTCTGCACCCATTCATCCTTTGGTTTTTGAAGTTATATATACTTCCGTATCGCTTGGCAAATAACCATTGCCATTGTTCCTGAGGGCTTCCCAGGTCAAGGCTCTGGGACACCTTGGAATTCTACAGGATCCAATAACTAATATTTTAATGGCCAGCATAGATAAGCTCAGACTTTAGCACTTGGCCAGCATGTTTGTTTGTTTGTTTTTAAAGATTTATTTATTTTAGAGAGCGTGAGCAGGAGTGGGACAAAGGGAGAGGCACCCCACATCTGTACCAGCAGTTAAATAATTTTACTATCAACTCTGATCATGATGTCAATTTGTTTTTAAAAGTGTTCTGGGAGAAGGCCCCTGGGTGGCCCAGTTGGTTAAGTGGCTGACTAGATTTCTACTCATGTCATGATCTCAGGTCCTGGGATAGAGACCCCTAACAGACTCCATGCTTGAGATTCTCTCTCCCCATCTTTCTCGGCCCCTCCCCACCCCAGGAGTTCTCTTTCTCTAATAAAAAAAAGTGTTCTGGGAGCTGAAAGAATGAGGTAATTAACTCCAAACCTGGAGACTTAAGGAAGCCAAAAGAAAGCAGTTGAAATGTGATTTGAGTCTGTAAGTGAGCAAAATAAACCTTTATTCTCCTATCTAGACTTTCCTCCTTTGATGGTTTTTTTTTTTTTTTTTTTTTTTTAAATTTTTTT
>LNAC01001259.1:73713-250027 GCA_002007465.1 Ailurus styani
TCTATTAGATTGGTGAATTGAACAGACCCTATAAGTATCCAAAAAAATAAGGTTCAAAACAATGAAGGGATAAAATATGATTATAACAATGAAAATTTTTAAAAAGAATAAGAATTGTTGATACGATATAAGAGTTAAGAATGTTAAGATAGGAAAAGGGAAAAATTTTAAAAGAAAAAAGTAAGAAAAAAATTCAAAGAAAAGAAAAAATAATTCAATGAATTTAACTTTGAACGACTGAAGAATCATGGGGAAAAAGCCATGAATTGAATCCATTGCTTTTCCGTATTTCTGAAGTTCCGCAATGTTCAGCAATCTTGAACTTGACTTTTTTTTTTGACTGGATGGTTTTTTGGGGTTTTTTTCCCTTGGTCTTCTGGGGGAGGGGCCTGTTGCTGTGATTCTCAAGTGTCTCTGCCCGAGGCGGATTCCCACCGCCCTCGCGAGGGGCCAGGCTAAGTAATCAGCTCAGGTTCGCTCTGGGGAGCTTTTGTTCCCTGAACGCTTTTCGTACCTCATTGGAGGCTGGGACTGAAAATGGCAGCTCCCAGTCTCCGACCCGGAGGAGCCGAGAGCCTGGGGCTTCAGTCCTTAGCGCGCCTCAGAGAAAAGCAATCCCTCCCGTCTCCTGGTCTCCGGCTGCGCTCGGAGCTCACCCGGCCTGTGACCGAGCGTCTCTGTCTCTGGCGCAGTCCTGTTTAGAATCTCCAAACCCGGCGGATTCCTGCAGCCGCGCCCACGCCACTCCTCCCGGAGGAGGAAGGAGGGGTTCTCTCCGGGTCTGCCGCCCGTGGGGTCCCCGTTCACAGATCGGTGGCCCGGCTGCGCTTCAGATCACAGCCCAAGGTAACCCCGAGCTGAGAGACACCTCAGCTCAGCTCTGTCTCTCCCGCCGGCTTCTCTCTGAGACCTGGGAGCTCGGTCGCACTCAGACACCCCTGGTCTTTTTGTGTCCCCGTGGGTCCTGAGACCACACTGTCCCTGCAGGGGCTTCACCGCCCGCTTGGTCTCTGGGGCGACGTCCCTCAGTGGAGCTGACTTCTAACAGTTCTGAGTCTGTGCTCCGCTGCTCGCTCCCTTGCCGGCAGCCGGCCCCTCCCCCCGGGTCTATCTTCCCATCGCCGCAGATTCACTTCTCTGCACGTCCTACCTTCCAGAAGGCGGTCTATTTTCTGTTCCTAGAATTGCTGCTCCTCTTCTCTTCGATCTCTGGTGGAATTTGTAGGTGTTCAGATTAGTTTGATAGCTCTCTGGGTGAATTCCTGGGACCTGATGATAATCGGTCTCCTACTCCTCCGCCATCTTGCCGCTCCCCCTTAATTAGAATTTCTAATCCAAATATTTACCAATTACGCAATCATGATTATACTTAGACCAGATGCATAGACTAATTTATTTTTCCCAATTGTTTTAAGTTTATTTCATTATGTAAATTTAAGAGTAAGATGATGCTAATGTTTAGCATTTCACAATAGAAAAAAATACTATACAAATTATTAGAAAGAGAGGAGGAAGCCTATACTACCAGTTAAATTACTTTATTCTCTGTATTATTAAAGAACTCTCCTATTACCATTTCTTAATCCCCAGTGACAATCAATTCCAATTTTTTACCTCCTTTTTTCCTGTTTTGGTAATTTACTTGTATCTTTAATTTGCATGCTTTTACATCTATTTCTTGACTTTTTGTTAACATTATAGACATTATCTATTTATTTCCCATAAGAGTTCATTCAAGATCAGGCATCTCTTCTTATTTTCTTGACTCTAGGGTGTGTGGGAACTTCACAAGCAAGAAGTAAATTCTTCATGCCATTCTGCTGAAATTTATATTTATCTTTCACTGATGCTTTCAGGAAGAATATCACCAAGCAGCATTAAGTACTCTATTAGGTATTTATTCTTAAAGGTAGCTGAGTAGCCCAAAGCTGGCAGTCTGGTGGTTTGTCAAAGTTCTGTGTTCTAGTCTCAGTGACTAGAAGTGTGTCCAGAGCCATTCAAGCATTACGCCTATATCACCTGAACTTTTACCTTTGCTGGAGCTCCAAAACTGTCAACAAAAGAGGAAAATTCTGCCTGTGTTTAAAATAGAGATCAGAGAAGCTATGCTGACCTTACTAAGAGACATCCCCAAAATAGTCGGACACCTTAGCCCATCACCCATACAAGGGTATATAAGATGCGGTGAGAACATTCAAGAATGACTGGGAGAGAATAAATTTTTAGAGAGAATGGACAGAGGGCCATGCAATCTCCCAGCCCTGTGAGGAGGGGGAAAATATGTTCCTTACCTACAAAACAAGTGGCAGGGATTCACCCCAGCCACCTGGAGAACTTGATCTGGAGTTCACCTAGTATAGAAGCCTGTGCCTAGCTCTTGACTGGAGATCAGTGAATGTAAGAAATCAAGCAGGGGTCATCTGAGCATATGAATTTTGAGTGTGAGCAAGCACATGTGTGTTCTTATAGGCCACACTGACCCAGGGAGGTTCCCAGGTGATGGGACATGAATTGATTTCAGAAGGATCCAGTAGAAAACTTTGAGCCATTCTGGGATACAGAAGCTAAAGGTGAGTCTAAATCATCAGGAAAGAATGACATTTCTGTTCTGTGGTTATGCTACCAAAAAACACGCATATTCATTTATTGTATTTTCAGTTTGACTTTTTAGGGATTGAATTTTTCAATTTAAATTAGATTTATAGTTACTGAAATAATATAAGTAGTAGAAAAGTCAGATATATAGAACAAAGTATATTCAGTGAGGTCTAGTGGCCATCCTATCTCTTCTACCTTGCTACATCCTGATTAGATAGATAAATGAATGTATCTATAGATATACATATACATTTATGTGATATACATGATATGTGCATAGAAAATACATACTCCTACCATGCAGAGAGAGAGAGGGACAGAGATTCTATAGCTCCATAGTATTTCATTATGTAAATACAACAATTTCTGATTGGTAGGTATTTGGTTATTTCCCACCATTATTTTTTCCATCACGAATAGTGGTTGGATTTTAGAGGATACTCTAGCAAGAAACAGAACTTGTAAGGCTTGGAAGGCCTTTGTAAGAATTTTGTTTGTTTGTTTGTTTGTTTTGTTTGTTTTGTTTTTTTTTAAGTGTATCCATAAACCAATGAAAAGTTTCAAGCAGAGGATTGGCATGAAATGGGTTTTGTTTTACCTAGGACTGTGTGAATTGAAGAAGAGGGGCTCAGGAAGATGACTACTGCATGAATTGCAAAACCAGTGCTCTGTTAGGAAAATCATTTCTATTTATGAAGCATGGCCTTTGCTTACCCTGAAGTCTATAATTTGAAATAATTTCCTAGGAAAGCAGATTGATATAGCTAACTAAATTTTGCAAGATACTTCAAAATAGGCTTCCAAGAATAAAAATTTGATATTATATTGCCTGGTCCCGGTACTTATATTTACGTACCATATTTAGAGTATGTTTAAAAATCCCACATAGATTATAAATTATTTAAGAAAAATGCAAAGTAATTTTTACATGTAAACAAAAGCTGAAATCTAAAACAGTTTTGTGGTCAATAAGAATCCTGAAGGTCATTTAACTTTTTCAGAATCTCAAGCTTTTTTGAAACTATGTCATTTTCTCTTCTATGGTACCACACATTAGAACTAATAATGCAATTATAACTTACATAATTAAACAGTGATACTGTTTTTTTCCTCAGAATATCTTCTTTTTAGACTTACATAGTCATTTTAATTGTGCAGTTGTATGGACTTACATTGTAGCCTCCAAAGTAAAATTATCAATAAATATAAGTTCTCTGTCAAGGAAATGACAGATTTATCATCAGTTACCAAATACCAAACTTCATAAAAGCTCTAACACATTTTAAAAGAAAATATATACTGTTTCCAGGCAAAAACTCAGGTTCTTTTCTTTCTTTTTTTTATTCAAGTGGCTGAATCTTGAATAATTTAGAATAATAAAGAATAATCTATAAAGGGTGTTTTGTTTCCTTTTTGGTTTGTTTTAGCATTCACCTTTTTTTGCTTTGTGAAAATGTGTAAATTCACTTTCTGCAAAAAAAAAATGTCAGTTGGTTAAGCCAAAATCTATGAAACTATGGGCCGCCCAGTTGCTCAATCTGCCTGCGGCTCAGGTCATGATCACGGGGTCCTGGAATCAAGCCCCATGTCAGGCTCTCTGCTCAATGGGGAGCAGGTTTCTCCTTCTCCCTCTACCTGCTGCTCCCCCTGCTTGTGTGCTCTCTTTTTCTCTGCCAAATAAATAAATAAAATCTTTTAAAACATATTTTAAAAATCTATGAAATTATGGGAGACTAATTTAGCTTTCAAATAGATTCTTCACAGTTCTTAACAATATAACTCTCCTACTTGAAGAGACCAATGGACCACTTGGAGCCATATTGACTACATTGGTCCTTCTGTGCTGGAAAGGCCATCAGTCCATCCCTCTTAGAGAAACAGATACCTGCTCTGGGTATGGGTTTGGCATTCTTACCTGCATGGTTTCAGTAAGCACCAATATCTTGGGATTTATGGATTTCATAAGGAATGACATCAAACCAGGGGACCTATTTTGCAGTGAAAGAGATAAGGGAGGAGCCCAGTACCATGGAATCCAATAATCATATCACATATCAAACCACCTAGAAGCAGCCAACCTCACAGAATACTGGAGTTTAAAAGTTTAACTTCAGTACCAATTCAGAGGCAATTCTCTGAAAGAATGGAATATCATCCTTTTGTATGTATTATATGCATTAAATCAGAGGTCTCAACATGGCATTGTGTTTCCAATAATAAAAACAGACTCAAGAGTGGGGCACCTGGTGTCTCAGTCATTAAGCGTCTGCCTTCGGCTCAGGTCATGATCCCAGGGTCCTGGGATAGAGCCCCACATCAGGCTCTCTGCTCAGTGGGAAGACTGCTTCTCCCTCTCCCACTCCCCCTACTTGTGTTCCCTCTCTATCTCTCTCTCTGTCAAATAAATAAATAAAATCTTAAAAAAAATAGACTCAAGAACCAAAAGGCAAAAGTAAGTCATCCTAGGTACACTTACTTCCAGTGATCCAATGGGAATTTTGTGCTTTCTATCCCTACAACTGGTCTGTGCAGGAGTGGAGGTCCTGAAACCCCAAAACTAACATACTCTTACCAATGGATTGTCAAGAATACCATTATATCATAAGCTATAGCTGCCACCAAGGCACCTTGTCCAACAAAACCCCTTATGTCTGGGGACCAGCAGACAAGAATGGAAGCTACCATACTAACAAGGTAAGTGACTCTGAGGGTCAGGAGAAGGTAGGGCTGCTTTTACACAATGGGGAAGAGAGGAACACATGTGAAACCCAAGATTTCCAGTTGGGCAATTCCTGGTATTCCCTCGCCCCATTGACCAGATAGATAAATGCAGCAACTCAGGCCCGAGGAAAGTATGATCATTGAGCATCCAAAATATCAAAAATGAAGGTTTGGATCACACCACTACATAAGTAATCAAAATATGCTATGGTGATAGGGGAGGGCAGGGAGATTTAGAATGGATTGTGTAGGAGGAAAGGAGTGAGTGAGTACCAGTCGTAGCCTAAAATCAACTGCAGTGTCTGGGGCTGTAGTTCATCACACAAATTTCACTCTTTCAAGTTTCCCCTCAGGAAGACAGACCCAGGGGAACCATGGAGGAGATTCTCCCCAAATAAGTATGAAGAAGTAAATCTGTGTGGAACCAGTGATGGACTGTGGCAGGATGCTTCCAGTCAAAGATGGAACACAGAGGGGTCTCCTCTGATGAGTGAGTCTGTTTCAAGTACTCCTGATTGGCTAACTGAAACTTTCTTCAAACTGCAGTGTAAACCTTCCCTTCATTCCTTTCCTCCCTGACAGGAGTGAAAACTGCACTAAAGTCTGAAAGCTCTCCCCACCTTCTCCAGCCCCTTCCTATTTGTGCCTCTCAGGTTTTCTCCAGTACATTTCTTGCACATCTAATCCCACGCTGGTATATACCCAAACTAACACACTGACATTGTGAGTAAGTACATAAAGAATTTATATTTATATAAATGACTATATATAAATGCCTTTAGGTTAGGAAAGCCACTAACAGTAGTGTCAACACTGATCTGCATTGGCTTTCATGGATGCTATCATCATCAATATTATGAATGTGTGCCAAAAATAGAACCTGACTACACTGACTTGCTCTACCACAGGGCAATTATATAGCTTGAAAGTGACGTTTTCTTGTGATTTTCTTGAGCTTAGAGCCAAGATTAAAACTTTTATGATCAAGAAGAACCACTCTCAGGATACCTGGATGGCTCAGTCTATTAAGCATTCGACTCTTGATTTGGCTCAGGTCATCAGATCTCAGGATCCAGAAACCAAACCCTGTGACCAATCTGCACTCAGTGTGGAGTCTGCTTGTCCCTGTCCCTCCCTATCTGCCCCTCTCTCTGCTCATGTGAGTTTGCATGCCCTTTCTAAAATAAAAAAGTAAAAAAAAAAAAAATATCTTCAAAAAAAATCTTTTAAAAAATAAATCTTTAAAAAAAAGATAAAATCTTAAAAAAAAAGAATCTTTCTAAAAAATCTCTCAAAGGGTGCCTGGATGGCTCACTCCTTAAGCGTCTGCCTTTGGCTCAAGTCATGATCCCAGGGTCCTGGGATTGAGTCCTGCATCGGGCTCCCTGCTCTGCGGGAAAGTCTGCTTCTCTCTCTTCCACTCCCCCTGCTGGTGTTCCCTCTTTCACTGTAAATCTTTCAAATAAATAAATAAAATCTTAAAAAAAAATCTCTTATCAAGACCCCACTACTTTTGAATGCTGAACAGAGCTGGAAATAACTCTTTGCTATAGGCTTAATAATATTTCATTAATGTGACCTAAAATTACAAGGCAAAATTATAAGTATTAATAACAGTACTTACATACAGAACTTATACTGTAGGAAAGTCATTTTGATGACAACAAATATTGTTTGAATCACAAATAATGTCAAGCTGTTTTATATACATCATACATTGCCAGAAATTAAGATAAAAAGAAATAACTTCATTACCATAGTTTTGCAGGAGATACACATTTCAAGCTCAAAGTTCCAATGGTCCAAATTCAAAGGAAATTTCCATATCTCAAAGTTCATTTAGCTCTGTAAGTGAGAAGCTTCCCCTCAAACTTCAATGGGAAATGAATAATCAAATGCAATGACATGCTAAGAGGCAAATATCTAGAGAAGAATCTAGGAGTATTCTGTTAGCGTCTTCCATATGTTCATGGGTTAATATCAATATTTGGCAGAACTATCTCTATGAAAAAACACTTTCAGAGATGAAATACATAAGATCTCATTACAGATCAGCATTGACAGATAAACACTTGCCATTAATTTTGATGATAGGGAACACTAATTTGAATCCCAATTAAATGAAGTATTATTTCTAAAGAAGAATTCCATTCTTCTCATTAGTAGACTTGTATTGTCAAAAATTGTCTTCAATTTTTATGTTTTGAATGTCATCAATAAGCTTTGTGTAATTCTGTTTTCTCACTTGCTATATACTGGCTTCCATAACAGTCTCAATTTTGCCTCTCGGCCACAAAGCCTAAAATATTTATTATCTAATTCTTTATGGTTTAGGTTATAAGTAAGAAAGATTGCAAAACAGCAATCAAATACAAAATTTTGGGGTTTTTTTCTTGTATTCTGATATTAAGTGCATACACTCTATTTTCCAGTGTTCTATTTGAAAACCATTCTATGATGCCTTCAAATACAAGCCTGTTTGCAACAAAATAGATATGTAAGTGAAAAAGTTCTATGAGGAATTTCAGAAGGAAGCCATTTAGGGTTTTACAATCCAGTTCCCCTAATCTTATACCACCTGAAGTCATCATTTGTGACTTGACATGAGACACAGTGTGAAATTGTTCAGCATGCTCCACTATAGTGGTAATCTTAATAAGGTACCAGATGCACTATTAACCTAATCTGTTAATAGAATTTTGTCTAAAATATTTTAACTGTATTTAAAATATAAGGATATGTCAATAATAGGAATCTAGACTAAAATATATGATTACACAGAAATTATATGTTTGCGCATAACAGGAAGGTATTTACAAATTCTATGTGCCTTGTTCCTAGTTGTACTCTGGTATACTCAGACACTTTCATAAGTTAGTGAGGAGAAACACTAGGAGTGAAATAAATGTGAGCTTTATACCCAACAGAAAGTTTAATAATATAACATATTAAATGAACTTGTGCTCACATTAATAATCTTTAAATGATACAATGTTAGAACTACGGTACCACTAATAATGAGGCTTGTAAGAAAGATGCACACCCAAAATGAAGTTTTAAATTAAAAATAATGATTATTAGTTATATTACTCTTCTGGATGGAATTTCAAGACTGTTATTAAAAGTATAAAACAAATTAGATTGAGATGGTTAATGCTCTTTTTATTATTTTAGAAGATAAATGCTTTGCTAGAATTAAATTCATCTCAAACTTATTTCTTCAGCATGCTAATTAATGGAAAAGGATCATGGTTTTGTTAATTAAAATAAGATACCTCAGGGAATTGAAATTAATTTTGATGTCCTAATAGATATCCTTATCTCAATAAATCTCCCAGATGTTTTGTTAACATTATATGAAAGTGGATAAAGGCATTTTTGGGCTGACTTTGGCACAAATGAGAGGGAATTATCCATTTTAGGCTAATCACAATACATGAGGTAGATTAATGTAGTTTTTCATTAAGCCTAATCTCCATGGATATGTTAGAAAATTCAGAATAAGCTTTCAAACACTATATATCTAAGTCATTTGTTCAAATGTGATCCAGTTTAATAGTTACTGAAAGCTATAACCATCTGGCAGATGTTTTCTGGCCTATGTGAAATGAGTTGAGGGGCTCATTTCTGTTTCTATTGAACACATGTCCAGGTCACCAGAAATACTACCACAATTTGCACCCTAATTAGCAATCTCAAGCATGTTGTAGGCTACATGGTAATGGAACATGGGCTACTCTCCAACTTTGGAAATGAATCTATTCAGATACAAATAGAAATGCCCTTGTAGGGTCAGCATCAAGAGAGCTTGTGTTTCTCTGTAGTGTAAATTTCAAAAACAAAAAATGGGGGGTTTTGGCTTAAGGTATTCATTTGATATCTTACCTGAAAAATTCTTCTTTCTTAACTCATAACTTCTGGATGTAATATAGAACAAAGAGTATGTCATTAAGGTTCTTAACATTTTGGGAAAAAACAGACCTCTCCGAGATTTTGACAAAAGCTACAGAGCCTACCCCATATAATTAAGTTACGTACATATTACCAACATTTGTACACAATGTCAAAGACTTTACAGAAGAGAGTTGCCTTAACACAAGTAAAAATCTTAGAAATTATGATCAAGTTTTTTCACTGTAATACATAGGCTAATATCAGTACAGCAGTTTTTTCATTACAAAAACAGACTCGATAAAAAGGCATGGTAAGAATTTTTTACAGATTCAATTAAATTGTGACTTCTTTCATAACCTAGCTGGAATGGTACAAAAACATAAATTCTAGATGTCTTCTTAAGTTGTAGTCCTTTAACATTTGAGGTTATATTTCTGTAAATATTTTTCTTTGGTCCCAGAGGCCATACATTCACGAAGAGTCACCTGTATTTTACATGAGTCTATTTTGTTCATAAATATCAATGCATACTTTAAAAGTGGGAAAATGAGTAGAGCAAACCTCATTTAAAATGGAGTGGAGAAGCCCTGAAGGGGGCGTTCTCACACAGAGACCACTTGCTGCAGCCTGCATAACCAGCAAGAGAGAAGATAATCAATCCTCATCTTGACAAGGAAGGACACTTTCCACATAGTAATTTTATCTCCTGCTTTTAAGAAAAAGAAGAAAGATCTTTCCCAGCCCCAGCAACAACCCATTAACCACCACTTACAGCTGACAAGAAATATCCACAACCTCAAACCCTTGCTCTTCTCCAGTTAATTTTTGTTCAAAATAATCCTCCCCATTTCCTCCTAAAGTATAACAAAACCTGTCTTTCCCTTTGTCTCTTCAGACTTGACTATGGTTTATCATAGCTTGCTTGTTCCCAATTGCAATTCATCTGCTGTTCCTAAGTAAACTTCTTTTGCTAGTAAACTAACTGACTGTTACATTTTTAAGGTTGTTAAAAAAAAATAGAATGGTCTTGACCTGCTAGAAAAATAATTACACAAGTACAAAAATGAAACTCTGGAAGGCAGATAAGAATTTTCTTTTTACATCAAATTTATATACTTAGGTGGATATACGACATTTGGGAAAATCCATTCTTTTAAGTCAACAAATGCATTAAGTTAGAAAGAGACATAAACAGGACAGCAGGAGTTCCTGTCCTTTTGCCGCTATAAGTGAGAGACGTACATGAGGAAACAAGCAGATATGGCACAATGTGGTATGAGCCATGATGGGGAAGGACAAAATGGCACAGTAGCCCTTAATGGGAAAACCCAAGAGAGAGCTCAGGGTCTCTGGACCTAGGCTCCAGTAGGCCATGTGTGTGTTTTACTTAATTCTATGTCTTATACCCAGCATGAAGACTGGCCAATAGAATGGCCCATAATGGAGATTTTGTATTGAAAATCTGATTTTTTCTTCGAGGTGGTGGCGATGGTCTGTGTGTACAATTTATGGAACGTCAGAGCTTTTTGACTAATCAGTACACTTTTATAAAATTTGTTCTATAAATCTAAAGATCAGAAGAGAGGTATGAACTAATATGGATTTGGAGTTGATAGAGACTAAAACCAGCATGTGGATAAAATTGTTCAGGGAGAGAGTATAGGATGAGAAAAAAGAGAGAGAGAGAGAGAGAGAGAGAGAGATCAAGGATGGCATGGAGCATAGGTAACACTAAAATTAAAAAATAGGTGAAAACAGAAAATCTCCAGAAATGTAAAAGCAAAACCAGGAGAACACAAGGTCCAATAAGTCAAAGAAAGGAAGTGTTTTGAAATAAAGGAGTTGTCGACCCAGTCAAGTGCCATGAGAGGTCAAATGAGTAAATTTCAAAGCATTTTTAGGTTTGGAAACCAGAGGGTCATGTGTTACCTTGGAAACAGTTACTTCAGAGAAGTGATAGGTCTTTGAATTAGGAAACAGAAGCCAGATTGCCCTTGTCTAAATAAAGAATGGTGATAGTGGGTAGGGGAGGAAGTGGAGAAGGCAAATATTGACATATTTCAGGAAGCTTCTGTTCCAATGAAGGCAACAAAGGCTCTGGTTGTAACTGACCCAGATGTAAATGGAACAAATACTGCTTCAGATTTTCTTTCATGTGATATTTCAGTGCCTGCACAAAGCATTTCACACAGATGTAAAAACTTCCTGCCGGTAAGGGCAGGTCAATTAAACATTACAATGAATTACTAGAAATGGTTTGTGGAATCACCTTTCCTCTAGGTCTATCTGTCCAAATTAATTGTGAAATGTGCCTGAGGGTAAGGAGATGAAGCACCTAAACCCTGGAGACCCCTTACAACTCTGAGCATTAGCGTTCCTTTTTTTTTTTTTTAACTTTAATTAGCCTTCTGAAAAGCAACTTAGAAAGGCCAATGTAACAGTTCTCAAATTCTTATAAAGAATATAAATTATGAGAAAAAAAATTACACAGAGATAACATATAAGCCCTTACTTTAATTTCCTTACATATAAATACTTACAGTTAAAATCTACTACAATTTCCCCTATTCTTTCCTTGCCATTATTGTTTGCCTCAACTTAAATAAGTGGTTTCATTCAGTGAGTTCAATTGTATGCTAATTTATGCAAATATAATTGGATTAAATCAGCTAGAGAATAAATTAGGTGAAAACTTTTGTTATCTGTTCCCCCCCTTTTTTACTAAAGATAACAATTTTTAAAAGTGAAAACTCTCAAATGTAGATTTTTTTCTTTGTTTAAACTTCTGTGAGAGCCCCTAGGGTCTCCTACTTTGGTAAACCCATTTTACTTAGAAACAAAAATAAAAAGTGAAAATCCTGACATTTGGTACGAAGAGGATGGACCTTGAGCCATTATGCTAAGTAAAATAAGTCAGAGGAAGACGAATACTGTATGATTTCACTTATATGTGGAATCTAGAAAAGTTGAACTCACAAAAACAAAGTAGGATGGTGTTTACCAAAGGCTAGGGCTGAGAGAATTGAGCAGATGCTGTTTAAAGGTACAAACATGGAACCAGTAGATAAGTAAGCCTGGCGAGATCACACACAGTGGTTCATTAGAGTCAACAATACTGTAGCATCATTTTCAAAGTTGCTCAGAGATTAGATGTTAATGGTCCCCATCACAAAGAAGAAATAATTATGGGACATAATGGGGATGTTACCTTAAAGCTTTGGTGGTAATCATACTGCAATCTAAAAATGTACTAAATCAACACTGTACATTTCACCTTATACAGTGTTATATGTCAATTACATTTCGATTAAAAAGCACATGTAATAAAGATGATCATATGAGAAAAAATCTATTTTGAATTATTTTTCCTCTTTCCAGATGTCTTTTTTTAATTTTTTTAAAGATTTTATTTATTTATTTGACAGAGAGAGAGAGGAAGATTACAAGTAGGCAGAGAGGCAGGAGGAAGCAGGCTCTCTGCTGAGCAGGGAGCCCAATGCGGGCCTTGATCCCAGGCAACTGGGATCAGGACCTGAGCTGAAGGCAGAGGCTTAACCCACTGAGCCACCCAGGCGCCCTCCTCTTTCCAGATCTCTTGATGGCAGGGTCACTTAAGGCGGTCTGTGTAACTGAGTAGGTAGAATGCACATCTCCACTTGCCTGGGCAAAATTGCAGATCCCTTCTAGATTCACCGCTATCATCAAAATGCAAAACTCATACAATAAATGGACAGATTACTGTGGCTTATTAATTCAACAAATCCCTAAAGCTGTTCTCTTGATAAATGTAAGACAGCAATCAAAAAGAGAGCCCCAAAAGAACAGACAAATGGGCAGGTCTTAAGAATGTGAAAAGAACCTTTACTCTGGGAGGTCACATTCTACTCCAGGTTTCTCACTTTCACTTTCTGAAAGAACTGCTTGTGTCTGATCACATGTTTGTTTAATGAAGTGTCTGGCTTAACATGAGTTAATGAACCTTTGTGGAGCAAAACAAGCAATACTGCTTTTTATGTGAATAGCATGCTGATTATTGCTTCTTTCCTACTTAACTGTAATATAGTCTGAAATGTTTATGCCACTAACATATTAGAGGTGATTTTGAGTGAATATTAAGAAACTGATCATACAATTTTTAGAATTTCTAGGCCAGTTTTTTTAAAGAAAATTTTGAAAGCAGATCACATAAATTTCTCTGTTTGAAAGAAAAGAAGGAATCTGAAGTCCCGTCCCGCCAGGCCTCACTTGGGCACCCAAATCTTGCCCTGCCCCTCACGCCTCAGAAATCCCAGAGGCCTGTTCTTGGAACATGAGGATTTCCCAAGACACATATTGAAATGCACTGATCTAGGTAGTCTATTACTTTCTCACATTCCTCTCTTCTCCTAGCTTCGGGTATGTTATGCCTCAAAACTGAACAGTAATCATAGAACAAGATTGGAAGCAAATTTTGTAGAAAACACACACAGAAGTTTTTAAAAAAAGGAAAAATTACTTGCCTTATAAATTTGTTGTGATTAACTAAATTAAATTAAATATGTATATTTAATTCCATCCCACAGCATCTAGTGCAAAAGATGTTAAAGGCATGTGAATTCCCTTCATTCCCTTTTTCTTTCTTCAAGTATTCCCTTTTCCAAGTGAAACAGGACCCTAGTGATGCCCCAATTTTTTCTTTTTAAGATTTTTCGTATTTATTTGACAGAGAGAGAGCAGGGGAAGAGCAGAGGGAGCTGCAGAGGGAGAGGGAGAAGCCGACTTCCTGCTGAGGAGGAAGCCAGAGGATGTGGGGCTCCATCCCAAGACCCAGGGATCATGGCCTGAAACTAAGACAGATGCTTAACCAACTGAGCTACCCAGGTGCCCTGCCCCCAGTTTTTTTTTTTTTTTAAGAAGAAATCTTTGTGGTCATTGTTTCTACAGTAAGAATCATTTTGTTGTGTTTCCCCAACCAGGGATATAGATTTTCTGTAGAAAATGGTCTTTGAGGGGTGCCTGGGTGGCTCAGTTGGTTAAGTTTCTCCCTTCAGCTCAGGTCATGATCCTAGGGTTGTGGGATCGAGCCCCACGTCGGGCTCCCTGCTCACCAGGGCGTCTGCTTCTTCCTCTCCTTCTGCCTGCCACTCCCCCTGCTTGTGCTCTCTCTCTCTCTCTCTCTGTCAAATAAATAAATAAAATCTAAAAAGAAAGAAAGAAAGAAAGAAAGAAAGAAAGAAAGAAAGAAAGAAAGGAGGGAAGGAAGGAAGGAGGGAAGGAAGGAAGAAAGTCTTTGAAAGAATTTTCAGATGGTGAGTTTGAGGACCTACATCATGTTGATGAGACAGCTCTACTTTCTGGATTCCATCTGCGTGACCCTGGTCATGCCATGAAATGTGAATTCATAGTAGCTCCTTTTTATTGATCATTGTGACACTGCAAATAAAAGACAACATGCATGGAGTCCAGTCCGGTTCCTCATTCTAAATTTTTACTCAAACATAAGACAAGAACCCATCGCCTTGCTGGTGGTTCAGTACACAACATTGCCATGTGTAAGAAGAGACCATTCACATTGTAGATGTGGCAGATTTGTATATTTATTACAACAATTTTTCTGACAGATGAGAATAAAATACCAGTTCTAAAAAAATCACAAAAGGTCTGAATATGGGAGTTACATGACAGATATCTTCTTTTTGCCCCTAAAAATCCATCCTGTGCCCATCTCCACTTATCCCTATTCTGTTTTCTGCCCAGAGAAATGGACTTATTTGTTCTATGAAACAAGAGCTTTCATGCCTTCTGGCTTCTTGTCACTGGCCAGTGAAGAGCCAGGAGATGAGATGGTCCAGGGAGGGTGAGTTTAGAATAGCTTTCTCCCTGTCTCATCTCCCCTTTCCCAGCAACCAACCCCACGTGACTGTCTCCTTCTAGGTTTCTACTCTAAGTCACACACTGGTCCTTGGTTGCTGAATAGTAAACTGAAGTGTATTCATCTTGGGGCCTCACAGCCACAAATTTAAAAATAATATCTTCACAAATAAAATTCCTGATCTGGTTCTATTTTGAAGGTGCTAACTCTTTGCTATTGGTACCCAGACTCCCAGGGGTTCCACCCTCAATCACACAGAGGTAGTGTACATGCTAGCTCTTCCATGTGTTCATGCTCCAAATTTAGGGCCTTAGTTCCACTGATTACATGAGTCCATACTTTCTCCTTCATAGAAGAAATGGAAACAAAGGGACAATCTGGAATGAAGTATTTATGAGGAGTAAGACTCTCCTAGAAAATCTAGCACATATGCTTATGTTTGTACTCAATTTAGAGAGAAAAATTCTTAGACATTCCTTTTTACTGTGAAAAACACCACTCTAAACTATAGAACAACAAAAAATCTTGATTTGATGCTTATTTATAATGGTTAGTGTATAAAATATAAACATCAAACCATATAAAAGTTTAAATTAGTGAGTCTTATATCCTAACTTCCAATCCTGGTCCCCTTTTCTTTTCAACTATTTAATTTTTCCCCCTTTGGATGCATATCAGAAGATATTTTTAAAATACTTTAAAATACTCAAATACTTAAATATTATAACTATCTGAAAATATTTATAAATTTTTTCTGAAATATGTTTATACTACAGTTTCCTAAATTACCAATTTAAACAGCAGCAATTGACTTCTAACAATATCAAATTAGCTCTTTAATCAAATCACATTTTCACCCACATTAAATATATAAAGATACAATTGCTTTTATGTTTCCAAGGTATCTATAATTTACCTTCTGTTATTTATCCATAACCATGTCCTCTATGTTTTATCTGTAGGTTGATTATACAAATTGAAGACCAAAAATACCATTTATAATACCAAAGCATATAATACTGCAGAGCCAAGTTGTATGGGGGGGGGATGCACCTTAAGCTACTAAATATGTGCCACTAAAGAGAAAATATTCTCAGCATCAAGGTCAAATTAATTCTCTTCAGACACTCAATCAATTGCTTAAAATACTGCCGCTTGAGTGTGCTTGTTCCTCCATCATGAACCACACATTCAGTTACATATAATTTAAAATGAGTGAGAGTTAAAAATGAGCCCTAAGTTATACACAAATACAGCATTATTTATGTTAAACTTCCAATGAATTTATTAATCTTAGGAAAAACTGATAATGATAGAAATCATGGCTTCAGGAAGGTTACCATGGTAACAGTTTGGCTTGGTTTCCATGGTTACAAAGAGTACAGCTGAGAGGCTCAAAGAATCACAATTTCCTTTGATTGGTAGATTCTCAAAAATTATGATTTGGAAAGTGACAGAGGATTAAAAAAAGAAAAAGATTTCCCTCATGAGGAACAAGACATTAAGTGTAATAATAGCACACTGATGGTCAGACACAAGACAGACCTTTGAAATTTAATGAAACATCCCTTTGCTCCTTCTTAAAAAAAAATTGGACAGAATATCTCAATTTATAACAGCACAAAACTGTAAATCAAAATCACTGCTCCTAATTAACTGGCCAAAATATGCTAAATTGTCTATAAAGAACTTTTAAAAATTAAAAGAACTTTAAAAATTTTTTTTTAAAAATTACTAGTTGACTTAAATTGTGAATGACCCAAAAGACTAAAATAAATATTTTTGACATCTCTGCATTGTATTGTGGGGTTCAGCAGGAAAAAAAGTGTAATAGAAATACAGTTATAAGGGCAGTAAGAAATTTAGTGTCAGAGAATATTTCTGTAACTAGTTTCATGTACTCAGTCATAACATTTTATTTTCAACTTTTTTCTTCTTGCCAAGTAAATATTAGTACTTACTATCAAAAATAACACAGAAATTGAAAACTACCAAGGTTACTGGCTAGGAAACTATGGTTTTAAGATCTCTTTCTGTGCCTTGAATCCCATGATTTTAAAATATTTTCTCCCAATTTGAAGGGCAAATTGAAGAGCTGCTTAGGCAGGGTAGGGAAAAATGTAAACAAAAGGTTTACATAGCCCCTCCCTACCACATCAGAGTCTCATAAGAAATAAAAAAAATATATAAGACTCTTCATTTAGATTTCCCCAGTGAGAAGGATGTTTAAAGGAAAAATAAAAAGAATTCTATTTCCCAGAGTTGTGCCTAGCCAGCAGGCAAAGCAGTCAAAGACCAAGAATTAAAAAGCAAGTCAGATTGTCTGGGAGAGGGGAATGAAGCCTAGTGAAATGGGTACACCAAAAGCCATGGGTCTAGACACCTTACTTGCAGTCTCTTAATCACCTTTACCATGCAGTACCCCAATCCCTTAAACTCCAATGCCAGCAGGCAGTACACTAATCATTCTGGAAATCTTGTGGGCAAAAGCAAGATTCCAACTGTATTTCTGTCTCAGTGCTTGGGGAGCATATGGCAATGGCCGCTGGAGGAAGTGACAAGAGAACTAACCTGCCTAATCATCTCAGAAGCAAAGGAGGGCTGGAGGATCCCACTTTACTTGGTATGGAAGGTTATCCACCCAGAACAGAAGAAACAGGATACATAGCAACTTAGAACACTGAGACTTGATACAAAATATTTCACAAAAATGGAAAAAGGAAACCAGAGACCAAATCCTCTGAGTAAAATACCACAAAGTCCAGGTTGAATTCTCCTCTTGACTTTCATGATCATATGCTACATAAAAGTAATAGATTACAAAACACTGAGACATTGAACTGAAGCTCTGTGAATTTCTTATCAGGTTGGAAAGGAAAATCATGGAGGATTTATCCACACTGCATCAAAGGAATCAGGAGGCCTTGACAGAGATGGATGAAAGAAAGAAGCATGTTAACACTGCAAAAGGCTATTGAAAGGGGGAAAAAGAGGAATAAAGCGGGGAAGAGAGAGAGAGAGATGAAAGAAAGGGAAAAGGAAAGAAGACACTGGTGGAAAGAGAGAGAGGAAGAAATGGTGGTGTAAGTGAAATGAAATTTTTAAAAAATCAACTTGTAAAGAAAGTCACCTAAGAAAAATCTCTAACTGCTTTTGCCAAAGAAGAATTTAAAGAAAACACAGATCCAAGATATCAATATACTAAGTTTACAATGGTAAAACAGCTTAATGAAATGAAAACACAGAGCTAAGGACCAAATTGAGGGAGCAAAAACAGCATTACAGAACAAAGAAATAATTTGAAGCTAACAAGTAACTCAGGTAACTAGATTAAAAGAAGTTACATAGCAAAATGAATAATAGAGAAGATAACAGATTCCTGAGACAATAATGTGAGTGCAGAGAAAAACAAAGTGCTTAAAACAATTAGAAGGAAGGTAATAGACACAGAACAGGTGATAATGAAGCAACCAGGAGAGTTCTTGTATCTGAAGTGGATACCATAACTAACGGAACAGAAAAAAATATTTTTAAAAGAAATTTTCCTTACATAAAAGAATATATGAATGTAAGGATCAAAAGATTACATGCTTCCTTAAGCAGTGTTAAAAAACACACAACCATCTAACATACAATCGTCAACTTCGTGAACTATGAGGTTAAAGAAAGAATTCTTCCATCATGTAGGCAAGGAAAGCAAGGGATTTACAAAGCAGGAAATGCCTATTGTCTTCGGACAACTACATAAATAGTAAAAAAACAATAGAATCAGAGTCTACAAAGTTCTAAGGGGAAATGAAGCATAACTCATGAATGTTATACCCAGCCAATCTGTCAAGCAAGTGTTAAGACAACAGAAAGAAATTATCAAATATGAATGAATTCATAAAACACAATCCCAGGAGCCCTTTTTGAAAACACAACATGAGGACACATGCAGTCACTGGTCATATGGTGAAGCTATAGTAAAGGGCAAAGCATTGAGCATGTTATATATAGAACTAAGACCAAATGTTATTTGGTCTTACACAGTCATAGAAAATAACTTTACACTTTATTATATACATATGCTCAATATGTAAAGTTAGGCTTTAAAGAATAGAAATAGAATCTATAATTTTCAAGGCAAGAAAGGAAAGGAAACAGTGGATTTCTGGGGGGGTGGTTGTGTAGGAATATTAAATACAGTGATTAGTAGAGACTTTGTTTAAAAAGTGATATTTAGGCAAAAATGTAAATGAGATGAGGGCATTAACCTGCAAATATTTAGCAGAAGAATATTCTAGTTAGAGGCAATGTTTTGAGAAAAACTAAAGTAAAAGAATCCCAGGTATGGGCTAGAAATAGCAAGGAAGCCAATGTGAGTAACATAAAGTGAATAAGGGGAAGAGGACCAGATGTGACAATACAGGGTCCATCTAGCTCATTCCAAGTTTTGAAGAGAGGAGTGACCTGATCCCATGTTTTCAAAGGGTCATTCTTGCTGTTGCACTGAGAATTAACTAGTGGGGACAAAGGTAGAAACAGGGTCCATTTATGACACTACTGCAATAATCCAGTCATAAGTTTATCATGGCTAGATGAAGATGGAAGCAGTGTTGCTAAGAACTGGTTGGATTCTTGATATATTTTGAAGAAAAAGTCAAAGGATTTCCCGTATGAAACAGAAGGTATGAGATAAAGAGAGGAGTCAAGAATGACTCACAAGATTTGGCTTAACTAGAGATTTAAGATTATCATGGACTAGATGGGTAAAGCAGACTAGGAGTTCTGTTTGAACCTGAGTTTGAGATGTTGTTTTATAAGTATGCAGTTCAGAAACATATCCTGAACTAGAACTATATTTTGGAGTAATCAACATGCATAAAAGATTTAAAGCCATGAGATTAGACAAGATCACCAAGGAAGTGAATGTACAGGAAAAAAAATGATTTAAGGATTTAGATTTGGAGGACTCCAAAATAGACATTTGAAACAGGAGGTATCACCAGCAAAGCAGACCTGAGGAGTGATCAGTAATAAATAAATAAATAAATAAATAAATAAATAAATAAATAAATAAATAAATAAAGCTAAAAGTCTCTTGAGGAAAGTATGTAAACGAGAGGGTATGATCAACTCTGTCAAGCACTGCCAGTAGGTCAAGCAAATGGAGAAAAGGAAAACCAAAAACTAATGATTGGGTTTAAGAATATAGAAATTATCTTTAACCTTAACAAAGGTAGTTATTTCTGGAATGGTTAAGTCAAAAGCCTGAGTGGAGTGGGTTGGAAGAACATAGAAGGTAAGACATCAGAGGCTGCAAATACAGAAAAAAATTTTTAAAGAGTTTTTTATGAAAAGGAGCAAATAAATGAGCTATGGCTGGTAGAGGAGTGGGTCAAGAAAAGAAAAATTTGATATGGAATTCATTATGGTAGTTTGTACATTAATGTAAAGAATGAAAACTTGATATAAGAGAGAGAAAGGAGGCAAATACTAGTTAAGTGTCCTTGAGTTTGCAAGAGAGGCTGAGATGCAGTGCACTCTTACAGGGAGCAGCGTGGATAAATTATGTATGGCCACATGGAGGAAGACAGACTATGTGCATGTGTGTTGTTGGCAGGTGACTACCTATGGTAGTGGGAATTTTTGAAAATCATCTTCTGATTGCTCCCATTTTCTCAGTGAATTTGGATGTACAATCATAAGCTGAGAATAGGATAGGATAGAAGGAGTTGAAGCTTGTTTGAGAGAAGATGTGAAATAGTCATCCAAGAGGGTCAATGAAATGATAATCTGGCAACATTGAGAGCCACTTGATTTTGAGGTCATAAATATAAAAGTGAAACTAATAAGCATTGTTTTGTGTGCTTTGTATGTGTTTAGGTACAGGACTAGAGTAGAAGGGTTGGACTGAACCAGGATTTTTTTTTTTTTGGCTAAGTGAGTATTATGAAATAAGAAATGTGTACATTCAGGGATGTAATTATAACAGTTCTCCATGGAATTTAGGCTGGGTGAACAAGAGAATGAGGACATCAAAGGGAGCCAGTGATGGGTAGGATTAAAGGCACTAGTGCATCAAAAGTTTGTTTCAGCAAAAGTACCAGAGAGAATGAGCCAGAAATAGGGGATAGGATCCATGAATTTGACATTATGGAAGGACTGCATTTACTAGTTACAAAAATAGCTAAAAATAGCTGTAAAAGACGTATCTTCTTTTAAGGTAGAATAGGAAACAAGATCACTGGAGGAAGGTAAAAAGGCATTGAATTTTTGGGATCATTTATGTGTGTATTTTATTTTTCAAGATATAAAATAGAAGTAGTATTGGAAAATGTGACAGAGAGCCAAGGTCTAAAATCATTGAGAAGAGAAAAGGAGTATCAGTAGATTCCCCAAAACTGAATAAGCTTTGTTCTATTCTTTTTTTTTTAAACACTTTGCCACTACTTATGCAGGTTAATGTGTGTACATCTAATACATTACTTCTAACAGCTGTATGCTATTCCACAACGGGTGTCGATCATATTTTGCTTATCCATTGCTCCAGTTACGGACACCTGCGAGTGTTAACACCTGTTGAGTTGCCTTCAATTCTTCACTGTCATGAGTGTCCCTTTATGGACCTGTGGAAGAATTTCAATGAAGTATATACTTTAGTATATAATCAAATACCACCAGCTTCCTCTCTAAAGTGGCAGCACCAGTCTAAACACCACACCAATTAAAAATTAACATATTGCCAGGACCTAAGGATACTCTTGTAGGTCTCTGCCTATTCACATATTTTTCTTTCCTCCCTAGAGGTAACTACAAATCTTATATTTGCTGTATTTTTTTAAAAAGTACAGTTTTTGTATCTATGTACACCTTGGTTTAACCTATTTCAATTTTTATAGAAGTGGAATCACCCCACATAAGCATTTTTTTCATGACTTGCTTCTTGCATTCAATGTCACGATTGAAAGGATTACACATATTGCATCCATATAGTTGTAGTTTATTCACTTTATGTGTAGTATTTCATTATATAAGTATGCAACTATTTACCAATTTTTTTGTGAGTGAACATTTTCGTTATGTTAAAGGAGGTCATCAATAGGCTGTAATCTCTGGGTGACCCTCAAGCTAGTCCCTGACAGAAGTTCCGCATTCCTCCCCAGTCCTTGGAGTGTGCATCCTGCTTGCCTTCCCCACAAGATGCTGCCCCAACAACACAGCCTTGAGAGAGTAAGGTATTGAGACCTTATGGATGGTATATGTGACTAAACCCAGTTAAGACCTCTATATACACTTAAGAACCTGGCAGGAAGGTGTAGAGATCTACTCGGGTCTTGCAGTAGCCCGAGACAAGCCTTGTAAGTAAAATTCCATTGCTTATTCAAACTACCACCTACCAGTCAGGAGTGGTCTGCCTCTTTCTTTGGTCTCTCCTTACCCATTGTGGTAGGGGGCCAGTTTGCCAACCAATGGTTGTTTCCAATTTGGGGTTATAATGATGGATGCTTCTATGAGTATTCTTACATATATCTCATGCTGTAGATGAGCAAGTGTTTCCTTGGTGTATAAACTGAGAAATGGAACTGCTAGGGCATTGAATATGTGTCTCTTCAAACATGCTAAGTAATGCCAAACTGTTTCCAACTCACAGAAGAGTTCACATTGCTCCAGTTCTGGCAATACTCTTTTATTGTCAGTCCTTCTAATTTCTGCCATTCTAAGAAGTGTGTAATGTTATCACATTTAATTTTTCTCTGCTATTGAAGCAGAGCACAGTGCAGGTATGTTTGTATAAGATTTCATAGGGGTAGACATTCTAAATATATTGCCATATTCTAAATATAAAAGTATTCTTATATTATAAGCCTATTTTTTGACCTGAAAATACATACACAAGAGTTAACACTAATTATGTGGGGGTGGGGGGAGCTACTGTGGGAAAGAAGATAGCCTTTACTTTATAATTTCTAGTGTAACTTGAATTTGTTTTCCATATCAATGTGCTTTTATTTAAAAATTTATAAATTAAAATATTGAAGTTCAAAATTATTTTAAAGTACATATATATTTAAACAAACACATACAATTGATAAACAGCCTTTCATTTGACACCAGCCAGGTCTTTTGCTGGAAAAATACACTAGGAGTCTCATGTCCAATACAGTAGTCACTAGCCACATGTGGATACTGAGCCCTTGGAAATTGGAGAATGCCACATGTTGAAATTATATGTTTGAAATAGCTGGTTAAATAAAATATTATTTAAATTAACTTCTTCTTTGTGAATTTTAATGCAGCTTCTAGAAAAGTTTGAATTGCATACGTGGCTCAAAATATATTTCTATTGACAGATATATTTCTATTGCAGTAGAATCTACTTAGTGACTCGAGAAAAACACGACTAAGGAGATTTCAAAAGAAAAAACAAAACGATGTGAAGCAGAAATGTACTTCACTTTAGGCAAACACAGAGTTATTTCTAGATATGCCCCAAATACCATAGCTTACTTGTATAAATCTTACTCAAATCACAACTGACTATAACTTGAAGTCAGGAGCACAGTCATAATTTTCATCCATTCTTCACAGTTCCTACATTTGCCTGTAGACAAAATAATGGAAAGAAGACTGTCCAAACAAGAAACAATGCTCTTGGGCGCCTGGGTGGCTCAGTGGGTTAAAGCCGCTGCCTTCGGCTCAGGTCATGATCCCAGGGTCCTTGGATCGAGGCCCACATTGGGCTCTCTGCTCAGCAGGGAGCCTGCTTCCTCCTCTCTCCTCTCTCTCTGCCTGCTTCTCTGCCTACTTGTAATCTCTCTCTCTGTGTCAAATGAATAAATAAAATCTTAAAAAAAAAAAAAAGAAACAATGCTCTTGGTGACCCTGATTCTATCATTCTTGCAGTTAACATTTCACGAATGCCCACAACGGGTCAGGACCTGCTTTAGGCACCACCAACAAAAAGAATGGACACAAGGAACAAAAACAGGCCTTCCTTCTCCACCCCCATTCAGTCAAGCAACATTCTCCATGTCCTATAGAACACACCCCATTCTTTGAGCTACCACTTAGCCAAGCATGCATTTAAATGCGGTAACATTTTCTGGATGATCTAGCCTATACAGAGCCGCAGAAGGAAATGCTACACATGCTCTATGGAGCATAAATTAACCCCAGTGGACTTTGCCTATATGGTTCACGTATATTTGCTATAATAATTATCGCAGTCTCTTGGGAACAGTGCTCTTGGGGGGATCCAGACTTGCCGGAGCTTATTTTCACGGCTGGGAATGTGAAGAAGCTGTGCTGCGGAACCCAGCTGGGGTGCTCCGGCTGACACTGAATTGCAGCCGCGCTGGCTGGGCGCGTTATGGCTGCCGTCAGGGGAGGCAGCTGTCTGCAGAGCACTGCTGGGCTGTCAGCTGCAGCGACCCAAGGCTTCGGGGCAGGATTTTGGTGATGGCTGACATGCAGGCAGATGTTGGGAGGACAAAGTGACCACAAGGAGCAAGGCACAAGGTGAGTGTACGTTAAATAATGGGAGAAATCAAGAGATTTTCAAAACGGTGAAGTAGCTCTTGGTGGGGAGCACTGAGGTCTCCGAAGATTTTTAACATTTTAATTCTCCTCCATCTACTTAGTAGCTTCAATTTCTCTCTCTCTCTCTCTCTCTCTCTCTCTCTCTCTCTCTCTCTCTCTCTCTCTCTTTTTCTCTATCTCTCTGTCTCTGTCTCTGTTTCTTCCTCTCTCTCTCAGATACACGCATAAACATACCTCCTGAAGGACATCTAAATAAATAGTTGTTGATATGCCGTATATTTGTACAAGTTTTCTGCTTGCAGTTTCCAGAAAAAGAAAACTTCTTTTTCTAGTAATATACCCCGGAATGAGCAGGAACCCTCTACTTTTAGACTCTTTAAAGGAAAATACCATTTTGAACTATTAAAAGTTCACTTTATGCATAAGAGATCAGGCAAATGCCTGAAGATAGAGCACAATAAACACAGAATAACTTCAAAGAACTCCTTTCCACTTAACTTAGTCCCACTTAAAGAAAATGTGTAAGGCTGAAAACTTAGGAAGAAATTTTATACACAAATTAACTTTTGCTTCTGCCTTGGGCTTTACAATCTACTGATTATGGGATGACATTTGTCCTGTGGAGTCTGTGCACAGGATTCTAAAAGAGGAGTCTTTTCCATGCCGTCTTGGTGAATGGGGACCCCTCTAGATCTGCTCCAGAACCAGCTTTATCTTAGTTTCACAGTCTTCTCTGTATCCAGGATTCTTTTCCTTTCTTCCTAATCCTTTGGATCAATATCTTTTTAAGTATGCAGACTGAGAGGCAGTAAGACATCCATCTTTTATTAACAGCGAAGAGGCATGATCCAGTTTACTATCCTTTCATTATTTAAGAAAATATCTTATTATTTTCCTTTTTTAAAGGAACACAGGAAAGGAAAATTAGATGTGTGTACGAACCAAGGAATTGTTCTTCTGAGGGATGCATTATTGATTCCAATTAGTTTCACTTTTCAGAGAGAGGTTAAGTTACATCATTTTATTTTCAGGAGGTTGTAACTTACTCTTAGTTTTAAAAAATAAAAAGAATATTGCAATCCTGTATTGTGACACTCCACTGGCATACACATTCCCCCAGAGTGGGGGTCATATCATTACAGCTGAGTATACTCTAATGCTAGGCATATAGTAAAAAGTTAATACATGTTTACTGAATGAATTAATAAAGCATTGCATCAGAAGGACAGATTTGAATAAGTTAGTAAAGAAATGAACTTTGATAGAAGATTTGCAAAGTATGGATAAATGGCTACTGAAGTGGGAAGTACACATTCCTAGGAAAGGAACGTTCCCCAAGTTTACATTAATAATGTTATTTTTATAGCCAGTCATTCATAAAACTTATTATTATTCTTATATGATATGGTATGATAGCAAAAGCTTAAACATAAATACATACAAAAGTGTTTACCTTACTTAGTTACAATGTAGTTAAGATTTCTGGAGTTGCCTTCTTATAATCAATATTTTGGAGTCCTAGTTAATTTCCCACTCTACCAACCACACCAGTGTTGGAAGGGGTATGGAAATGGGAACACTTACTCATTACCGTTGGGAATGTGAATTGGTACAAGCACACTGGAGGTCAATGCTCCAATGATCTTCAGTGATACTTAGTAATTTCTTAGTATTCGCTTAGTACTTGGTAAATTCTGCAATGATACTTAGTAAAAATGAGAATCTTCATACTCCATAAGCCAGCATTTTCATTTCATAATATATACCTTCAAAAAACTGCTATACATGTGCATAAAAACCATTGCCTTATATCATGGAAACAATCTAAATTCCCATTAAAAGGACAATGGTCAAAAGTGTAATAATATAAAATGTAATAAAATGTATATCCATTATATCTATAAAAAGTAATAACAGGGAGTGGCTAAAAGCAAATGTAACTTTACTAATTATAATGAATTTCAGAAAACATAATTTCAAGTGAATAAAATGTGTTTTGGAATTATACTTCAATAATATTTATATAAATTAATAAAAACAAACAATTCCCTCATTCCATATATATGTACATATGTATATGTTTATATATGTATATATTTAATTTGGGGGAACACATAATTTTATGGTAAGACCAAAATAACCATGAAATATTCCTAAAGCTAATTATTATTATTTTTTTAGATTTTATTTATTTATGTGAGAGAGAGAATGAGAGAGAGAGCATGAGAGGGGAAAAGGTCAGGGGGAGAAGCAGACTCCCCACTGAGCAGGGACCCCAATGTGGGACTCAGTCCTGGGATCATGGCCTGAGCTGAAGGCAGGGGCTTAACCAAGGGAGCCACCCAGGTGCCCCTCCAAAAGCTAATTATTCTCAGTCCTTGGTCCTTGGTCCTGCCTCAGACCTGTAGGCTTTTATCCTACTCCATTCCCCATCCTTTCCCCAGCAGATGCTATCTGAAGCATAATGCTGTTTTTGTCATAACAGGGAACTTATCTGCCACTAGATAGATTTAAATAATTTGCAGTCTCTCCCTTTGTACTAAGAGACACTATTTTGGTGAGCCTTGTCAGACATGAGAATTTGAGTCAAGTATCTAACTTAAATAAATAATGGGGAAACTTATAAACAAGGATGTAATATTGAATCAACAGACCTTCAGGAAGAGCTGTGATATGTCCTACCCTGTCCATGGGTAGGGGGTAATTGTGCCTTTTTCCATTTCCCTTTGGTGGAGCTGAAGTTGGGAGTGGGTATAGAGGCCCTTCTTTTAGAAGGAACAAGGACAGGTGAGGCAAAACATCCTGAGAAAATGAGCATTGCCCAAGCAGCAGAGCGGCAGAACAGAGGCTCAGGAGAGGGTTGTGTCCTGTGAAGGGGCAAACCCATTGACTTATGTTTTCTGATACTCATTTTTAAATCTCCTTTTTTGTACAAATTCCACTGTGTTGTCTTCAAGCCCCCAGTTATGACTGTTGGGCACGCCCACCTTGTATTGGCTATATTTCATGGCATCAAGCCAGCAGACCAGAAAGCTGCACCCTGAAGGCAAAGGGAAACTGGTATTGATGCTGCTTGAAAGAGTCCAGGGCTTCATAGCACACAGAGCACAGAGGTGGGTGTGAGGGTTCTGCATGCTGAAGCGAGGCAGCAGGTGCCTGGAGAGGGGGAAGGGGATTGAGGGCGCCATGTCGCTGGAGTTGAAATGACAGCAGCAAAGACAGTAGGAGAGGAGGCGAAGCCAGCTCTTGGAGCAGCACCACCTGGTTGCAGGAGCAATGGGAAGTAGGACACTTGAATGTCCCTGAGGTTCATCAGGACAAATTTGTGTGCCTCTCTTTGAGAAAGTCTGGGAAGGGCGCCTGGGTGGCTCAGTGGGTTAAAGCCTCTGCTTTCGGCTCAGGTCATGATCTCAGCGTCCTGGGATCGAGGCCCGCATCGGGCTCTCTGCTCAGCAGGGAGCCTGCTTCCTCCTCTCCCTGTCTCTCTGCCTGCCTCTCTGCCTGCTTGTAATCTCTCTCTGTGTCAAATAAATAAATAAAATAAATAAAATCTTTAAAAAAAAAGAGAAAGTCTGGGAAACAGAAAGAAATGGAGGGAAGGGGAAACATCAGGTTGGTATCTGCTGGGCCTTTGAAAAGAAATAGCAGTATCTGTGCTGTCTTTGGGAGGACAGAGAGAAAGCATAAAGAAAGAAATGGGCAGTTCCTACACTACACCAGGTTAGGTGGCCTGGAAGTTCTCCCTTGCAGGTTAAATATTGAAAGACTCCAGGAGTCAGTCATATGGCCATATCCACATACATGGATGGTTGGCCTGTACAGACCAAAATACATGTTTATCTCACTCAGATTTTCATTTCAAAATTGGTGCTTTGTGAAAAATCAAAATTAATTCGTCCATTATGGCCATAAATTAAAATATCAGGTTTGATAGTGTTAAAACAATTTACTTTCTTTGGAATAAAATTTCTTCAAATGCCCATGACAAATGACCAGAAATCAAGGAAACGTATAATTTAATTAATATACTAATCATATTGGGGCACCTGTGTTGCTCATTCGATTAAGCCTCCAACTCTTGATTTTGGCTCAGGTCATGATCCCTGGGTCTTGAGACCTAACTCCTTGTTGGCTGCTCAGCTGGGAGTCTGCTTGACAGTGTGCACCCTCTCTCTCTCAAATAAGTAAATAAATCTTAAAAAATACTAATTATATTTATTCATCTTTTCTGCAAAATGACAAGTCAGGTAATGGCACTTCTTCAACCCCAAACACTTCAAATCAACAACAACAATAAAAAAGAAATATCTCTTTTCCAAATAAGAACATAAACTTTTGGCTGTCAACAACCTGTGAGGCTGACTTTGTAATTTTTCATCATGCTCTATGGCTTATCAGGCTGCTTAACTATTTTTAGAAGTAGACAGTGTTGCTTATAATGCAATGTATTTTGCAAGTTCAACCTTTGCAAATCATGCCAGCCAGGGCACTTGACTTGGGGAGCAAAATCTCCATGGCCACCTGGTTACCTGCATTTAGGAAGATGAGCTGTCTAGTCAAGGTGACAATGCGTTCTCTTCCCCCTCAGTATACGGTGTAGTTAAATATCACTTGTATGTTTCCATTAACTTTGTGAGGTTATTGAAGGTTTGTATTTTCAAATGCCTCTGATTGATCAAATTTAATTAAAAATGAAAATACAGATTTATTTATTACATAAATGGTAAGGAATAATTCTCTTCTTGCTTCTTTGCTTTTGGAGGAAAGAACGTGAAGAAATCCTGAGAGAAAAATCACATTAAAGTTCAAACATTTTCAAAATATAAAATGTATTTAGAATTGTCAGAAACTTACAGAGGATAGGATAATATATCATAGACTCTGGCACAGATTTCTAGAAACTAGAAAAATAGTGTTTCTGATAGAATAGTATTTCTGATATAATAGTGAATATATAATAGTATATAGATATATGTTCCAAGAAATAAAAAAAATAACTATGTGAAAACAAGACTCTTAAAGTGAGTATTGAATATTTTCCTTTCCTGTTTTTATTATTTTCAAATTGTTCCTTCAGCCACCAGGACTATGATGGTTTGACTAGCTTTTACCTTGGTGATAGCCTCGGTCTCCCCCTGTTGTCCAAAGTGATAAAATACATCACTCTGGATACAGTAAGGCACTCCCTTCCTCTGTTATTTGTAAGCTGTCATCAAGTAGACAGACACCTTCTGAAGTTTTATGCATGCTGTGTTTTTTCTCCTTGCTGCAACAAGAAAAGCCTTTTCTTTTAACCTGGCTGTCTTTGAAGAAGTGACTCAGACATCTTCATGGACTCTAAAGGTAAGAGTAAATATAGCTAGTTAATAAATTTTACCTTATTTATGGCTAAAAATACTCAGTTATAGGGATTTTGCAATTAGTGAGATTGATTCTTCAAAACCTGTCACTTACCACTTTTGAAAACTAAAACTTTTAACTTCAAGGAGCATGTTCCATTAAATTTAAAAAACACTATCTGATTGAATGTAAAAGTTAAGATACAAACAATGTTTTAGTTATCATGAATATAAATCTAGTGAATTAATAAGAAAGGCTGCATAGCAGGATTTAGATGGGCAATACCTAATACCAAACACAAGGACAGGTTGATATTCCAAGGTTAAAGGGATTTGAAGAAAATTTTTCATGCATAAGTTAAATGTGTTAAAGTAAGTACAGTATTTTTAAATTTCCCATTTGTTGTGATACAGCCACTTATTATAAAGAATCAATATGTGTTATTGGTAAATTCTAATAAATTTAATGGACTAGAAGTAAATATTACTGAATTATGAAACAAAAATCTTCCAAAATTCTTTGATAGTAAATTACATATTAAAAAGCAAACAGAAAATAACTAATTTAAGTAAGCAAATTAATTAGGGACTTTGTTGGGGGGAGCTGGGAATTTTTCCCTCAAATTCCTAAAACTGCATAAATATCAAAATGTCTTACTTTAAATAACTTCTCAAAAGACAAGAGCTGTGGTTGTTTTTGAAAGTAGTAAGTTTCAATCTCACTAAAAACACTTGTGAAATTTATTAAAAATGAGATTATAATGTGTTTCATTCCATTATCAGAACAAACCACTAAACTCCAGCCTATGATAAAAAGTTTTAGCATGAAAAACTATGATTAGTATAATTGGCAGAAACTTTTTAACCTAATTATGAATAGGATAATAGAGTCCACCAATCTAAAATATCCTAAATTAAATTAATGAAGCATTCAAAGAAGCACGTATGCTTATTTTCTTTCTTTATCAAAAACACACTTTGGGATGCTGTTTAATATGTAACAAAGGAGGTAATCTTTTCATTTTTCTTCAACATTTAATGTACGCCAGTCCCTGAGTATCATGGAGAAAGCTCAAACAAATTGTAAATTATAGACATGAAACAACAAAATCATGAATTTTAATATATGTGTGCCTCATTTTTATATTTGAAAGCAAACAAAAAAAATCTTGACAAGTCTTTTCTTTCATTTAAGACTGACACCAACACTTAATCCAAAACACTTCATCACTTTATAAGAGTTCCAGCAACAACCGTAGCCTGTAAGGTAAAAAGTTGCAGAGTGTGTGAAATATTTATAAGCTAGTTATACATTTTTAAAAGAGTAGATAGAAATTCAAAGCCAGATAGAAATTCAAAGGAGTTCCTTCTTTATCTGGTGGTCTGAGTCTTTGAAGAAATTTGTGACTGGAAAGCAACAGTAAGATCGAAATATTATTAATCTACTAAAAAAGCAGTGATGTTCAGTAATGATAAAGACTCACCACTGAACTTAGAGGCAAAACTTCGGGTGGAAAACTAATACTCCTGCAACTACTCAAATTATTTAGCACATGAAGTGGGCAAAATATCTGTTAGAGACTCTCTTCTACTTAAAGGAAATGAAAACGAAGCTTCCTTTTGAATCAGAAATCTGGTTTGAGAGGGCAAGTCAGATTATTATCATTATTTACCTAAAACATTTTTGTAGACAGTTTTATTCAAATATGTTGCAGGACATTATTCATAACATCATGAAAGTCCTCTGGCCCATGAACGATGTTGGCAATCATTATTTTCCAGGGAATACAGAGTAATTGGATATTTCACACATTTTGTGGGCAATTTAATCAGCACCACTAAACCAGAGCACAGTCTGAATACTGGATGCCATTAGAACTGAAGAAACACCTGTGTGGCCTGAAGTCCCCTGATTTAGTATAAATAAACACAATTTAAAACAAGTTGGTCCCAAATTTTAAGTTTGAAAAAGACAGGAGTTTCTAGGATGATCTAAACAGAAGCTGAAGCTATCTTTAAAACAGATAGCTATTTTAAAAACTATCTTTTGAACAGATAGCTATCTTTAAAAGCTGTTCCAATATGAAATGAAATCTCAGAAAAGGAAGCAAGTGATGTCACAATGGTGATCCCAAGAGTTTCCAGCTGAGACTCCACTCAGACTTTTCACATGATCTGCCCTGGGCCCCCAGTGTATCATTGCTTCTGGACCTGCCTTGAGGTCTAAGGACCCAAAGGCCTGGGTCCAGAATGTAGAGCTACTTGCAAGACACTCAATAACCTGCATTTTGTCACAGCAGACATAGCTTACAAGATAGAATTGGAGTAATTTGCTAATCTTTCTAACAATAAAATTGACAAGAGAGAATCTAATAATCTTCTGCCAGCTATTATTAGACATTGATCCCTATAGGTTTTTTTTAATTGAAGGATAACATGCATACAGTAAAGTGCATAAAGGGCACCAAACTTAAGTTCATGATTTTTTTAAAAGATTTTGTTGATTTATTTGACAGAGAGAGAGAGAGAGATTCCAAGTAGAGAGGCAGGCAGAGAGAGAGGAGGAGGCAGGCTCCCTGCTGATCAGAGAGCCCGATGCAAGGCTGGATCCCAGGACCCTCAGATCATGACCTGAGCTGAAGGCAGAGACTTTAGCCCACTGTGCCACGCAGGGGCCCCAAGTTCATGATTTTTTAAAACAAGGATACACTTGTGTAACCACCAACAAAAATACAACATAGAACATTTCTGGCACCTCATAAAGTCCCCTTTTTGGTCAACAGTCATACACCTTCACACCCAGGATGAACTTCTATCCTAAATTTTATCATTATGAACTGGTTTTCCCTAGATCATAATTTTGCCCCTATTTTTTTCTCTGAAAGTCAATGACAACAGTGCTTTTGGCACTAAGCTAAAGAAAGGATTGTTTGTTACATGTTACTATTACCAGTTGACCTTGCCATATTGGTCCTCTCCCAAGTCAGACATGGTGTTACACAGTCTTCCTACCCAGTTTGCTGACGGAGTTTCCCTTCAGGCCACCTTCTCCACTTCTCCAAGAGGAGTACTTGAGCCCCTGTGCTTTTTGTCTGTCCAGATCTGAGAAGTGCAGGATGGGTCTTGTGGGAAGCAAACTACTATAATATTCTTGGTATGGGACTCTATTTATTTATTTGTTTGTTTGTTTGTTTGTTTACTTAATTACTTACTTAACTTACTTATTCATTTTAGAGAGAGAGAGCAAGTGGGGAGGTAGGGGGAGACAGAGAGAATCCTGAAGCAGACTCCCTGCTGAGCATAGAGCCCCAACGTGGGGCTTGATCCCAAGACCCTGAGATCATGACACAAGCTCAGGTGAAGAGTCGGCAGCTTAACCAACTGAGCCACCCAAGCGCCCCTGTATGGAGCTCTATTTTAATGAGGCCAAATGACAAGTTTGTTTCTATATGGTGCTAACACTAAAGCAAGACCAATACAAACTTAAACACCTATTATCATCCATTCCTACATCCCGAAAGTTAAATAAATAAATGAATCACCTGGCAATTGTTTCTCATTAACACTACATGTATACACAAACTTAACGAGTCGATTATTACTGCAAACAGTTTATGTCAGGGTGCCTGGGTGGCTCAGTGGGTTAAAGCCTCTGCCTTTGGCTCAGGTCATGATCTCAGGGTCCTTGGATCGAGTCCCGTATCAGGCTCCCTGCTCAGCAGGGAACCTGCTTCCTCCTCTCTCTGCCTACTTGTGATCTCTCTCTATCTGTCAAATAAATAAATAAAATCTTTAAAAAAAATAGTTTATGTCAATGTCCAAAGGACAATTCTTTGGATGCCCATGTTCCTTCACCAGTTTGTTTTGTTGTTTTGTTTTGTTTTGTTTTTAATCCCTCTTCAAGAATTCATTCAGGCTATGCTTGAATTCTCTTAGTAGTCAATTTACTATCTCCAAAGGAAACTTAGTCTTTCTTCAAATTTACTTTTTAGAGATTTAAAAATTCTGAAAAATATACCCCGACATACAGACAACTTACATGAATTCAGGAGAGACTGAGAGACCATTCTAATCTACTGTGAATGATATAGATGTCACTCCAACTTTAGTGTATGTACAATGAGAATACTTATTCAAATCTGTGTGCAGTTTTTATAAGCATCTCCTTATGGTAGACCATTTTCCTTGTCCTTTCCATTCATATGTCTTTGGAATAGTGTGAATTACTTGCTTTCATAATGGTCCTTCTAATATTTGAAAATACCTATCATGAATCTTGATCCATACCTATGCTCAATCTAAGACAGCATAGTATTATCAAACTAAATGAATGCAAATGTGAGAATTCTAATAATTTATGGATTAATAAAGATGAGGAATAAAAACTCTGATAGTCCTTGAAAAAAATGGTATCTAATGAGGGAGAAATCTAAATGACAATCATGTGAAAAGAAAAAGGGAAAATGACAGTAGAAAGGCAGTACTTTATAATTTTTTTAAAAAAGACTTTTCCACACGTTATTATGTCTTATGCATAATACTATACAGGTTCCAGACTAATGCAGGATAAATAACAAATATCTACATTTTAATATAGCAGATATTTGGAACAGAACATTTTTACCTGGCAGTAATATAGAAAACAGGTAATTTAAAATCAAAGCCAAACATTACAGAGTTCTGTAATTATTTTATCATTTGTAATATTAAGTAAGTTAAATTCACACTGCCAAAAATGTTTGGATGCTTTTATACAATATACCGAGAAATCAAAGCTTCATTAGATATTATACTGCCCGTAAGCTCATAAATTAGTTTGAATATTCTCATAGTATGTAAAATCAAGTCATTAGTTCTCAAAGTATATGGTCAGAGCAGCAGCATTTTCTCATCTGGGAACTTAATAGAAATGCAAAGTCTCAAGCCTCACTCCTGCCCCAACTTCTGAATCAGAAACTCTGGAGTGGGGACCAGGAATCTGTGTTTTAACAAGCTTTCTAAGTGGTTCTGATAGAGCCTGAAGAGTAAGGACCACTAAGTTAAACCTAGCCATAGCAGTAGGATTGATAAAAAGAGACAAAATGTCCTCAGCAATTACAAGGTACCCTCATAATATTTGAGAAAGGGAGAATATGCCTTGAAACTGACAATTATGATTCAAAACTGATGTCTATGTTTATCCTTTTATGACTTGAGTATATCTAGTTCTTTTACCATTTATTTTCCTCTTGGAGTTTATAATTTTTCATCTCTTTGAACAGTTTAACTTGCTTTCAAAAATATATATTTTGGGAATCATTTATTTTGCCCAAATTGTCCAACGTCTTCTCACAACTACTATCAGCCATCTTCTACATTCCTTTTTCTCTGGCTTAGGGGTTAAGTGATGGCAACAGTGAATAGGGAAAATGTAGGAGATCACTGACCCTCTGAATTCAGAAGTAACAAATACTATGAAAAAAAAAAACTCAATGAAACGGCCTAAACTTAAATATGGGCTGAGATTTTCATTCTCTTGCAGATGCACAGAACCAAAGAAGTAGAGGTCTTCCTGGCTTTCTTCCTGGAGCTCCAGACCCTGACCACAACTTTCACGTCTCACTTCCTAACCCAGGAAAACAAGTGTGGCAGCCAGCTCTCCCTCCACCAGGCAGTCTCCCTCCTGGTCTAGAATATTTAAGCCAGGTGTTTTTATCTCTTTACTTCTATACACGTTCGCCCCTTAAAATGAATACAGACTTGGTTTCTTGTTTTTCAAACACAGTTGAAGAAATTCAACAAATCACTTATTGAAATGAGAAAAGCAGTATAAATCATGAAATTATGAAAAAAATTATCTCTATTATTTGGAAAGAAATTTATTCTCCTTTATTCCCACTTCTGTATTCCTCATTTATTTGGCAGAGTGGTGACACTAAACCTTTTCGATGGGGCTGTTTAGCACATTTATCCTCCTTCTGCTCATTGCTCAAGGTATAAGCAAATGTATCCTCAAGGAATTTTCTGACATGTCTAGTTACCTACAGCTATTTAATTAAAGGATATTTATTGAGTACTTGCTATCATCAAGACATATAAAAAGCATAAAACCTAGTCCCTCTCACCCAAACATTCTGCAACCTTAATTGACATGCAAAAAATGTTGACAAAAAGTGCAAGGCTACGTACTAAATCCAGATAAACACACAGTTGTAATGTGTGCAGGTACATAGAGGAGAGAAAGGTTGTTAAGAATCCAAGTACTCAGGAGAGACGTCCGTAATGATCTGAGAATTCAGTGTCTTCAACTGAATCTCAGAAGGTGGCTCTAAATGCAAGGGAAAGCAAGTTATCGCGTTAACGCCATTGTCTTTGATACTGTTGCATCTCCAGTCTTATTTGCTTAAAAGATCATATTATTATTAGATATAATCATTGGAGGGTGAACGGTGATTCAAGCCTTATAATAAATCAATCAAGAAATACTGTCATCTGAATTACGTGGCACATAAAGAGCAATTATATATATATATATGTATACATATATATATATATATTTGTTGCTTTTGTATTTTATCCTGCTAAAGATTAGAAATAGGCTAATATTGAGATGTCAGCACATCTGCTGCTATTTTCAGCTTGTTTGGCATTCTTTCAAACTATAAAGTCTATCTCCTTTATCAAAATCAAATCTCTGTGTTAATTCCCTTAAGGTACAAGAGATTTCTGTTATGCCTGATAGGGTTTAAGCTGCAAGCAGCATATGTTCCTGGGAAAATGTTTATAATTGCAGATGCCTTCTCCAGAAACCCACTGGCAGACAAATGTACTTCAGAGACTGGAGAGCTCAGGGAGATATGTAAAAGAGCTGGAAAAGCTAACCTACCATCTTCCATCTGCAGAAAGGATCAGCTGTAATAGCTGACTAGAGTTGATTAACTGCTGCAAGCTGTTTGGGAATGTTGTCAGACAAGGTTTTGCCAAGTATAAAAGTGATATACTAGTGCCAGAGGGCTGAGGTTTGATGGTCACATATGGTCATCACATATTCTTCTTCCATCCATGAATGATGACACACCCGGAGCCAGATGCTTTACATGAATACATCTTTTTTTTTTTACATTCCATAAATAGAGATATGAACCCATTGGCTTCAATTCTAAAATGAAGTCAATTTTCCAGACATATACCTTTGGTAATCTTTTTCAGAAAATAAAATAGGCCACAAATTGGAGAATAGTTTATTTCAATGGGAAAGGTAATTTATTCACCTTATACTGAAAGAACACTTGCTTGCTTTAAAGCAGTGTACGTATAACAGGATAAATGAGCATTTTAAACGTTTTATACCACAAGTCTGTAAGAGATATATACATATATATATAATGAATTTTATGTGTTAAATTTTATCTAAAAAACATAAAGATTAAATAAAATCATGAATATTTGAAAATAGTACATTCTTCAATAAACAGGAAAATATACAAAATATACAAAAATCCCTCTAAATTAAAAAAATCAAAATAAAAATGTAAAAACTCATTTATTTTTCTTTAATCAAGTCCATCCAATGACTAATGAAAATCTTTTTTCCATTAACAATTTGAAAATAAATTTTCAGGTATGTATGTAAACATAAATATGTATATACACATGTATATATATGTGTACATGTATGTATATATATGTATGCAATATCCATATGTATATGGATGTGTGTGTGTGTGTGCATGTGTGTATTACATCGTTCATGTAGAGCTAAACCTAAGGATAAAGTAGAGATTCTCTCTCTGGATTAACATGTTCATAATAGTCATTTTATCCTATTAGTGTCAAAGGATAATTATTATAATTTAGTCATATAGAGGTAGGAGTAGTGAGTTAAATTCTACAAAGACACGTGTAGATTCAATTTATTTTGAAGTACATATATTAAATGGAATCACTGATACCTATAAACCTGATAAATTATACACAAGAATTTATTCTTCAGCTATATATCCAAAGCTGTCATTAGATTTCCACTCTATGGCTTTCATACTTCAGTGCTTTACTTGCCCTGACACCTGAATATATGATTCAATTTGTCTAAAGTTTCCAACAATTCTTAGCCCATCATTTAATAGCAAAGCATGGAAAGGACTCATTCAGACCATAGTTAGTAAGTGGCCCAGGACTACTTAAAGGAAACTGCAAGAACAAAACAAGACTCTCAAATCCAGGGGCTTTGCTCACAGAGATAGATCAAATCAAATATTATCACAGAGATTGGAGTGTGTATAAGGGTAGAAAAATTAGGAAGAAAAGGTACTCAGAAGTTCCACAGTATCACTTAAGAATTGTTTATCCCAGTTCCTAAGATTAGTTTAGTGATGCCAACACAACAACAGAGTAGAAAGTACGTCAAAAGTGGTGGCAGGCAGTAAGATCTGGGTTTAAATCCCTGCCCAACAATTTACAAACTCTGAGATCCTGGGCCAACTACTTACTCCCTCTGGTATTGTTTCTTCACAGGCAAAATGTAATGATGTCTGCCTCTCTGAGTTTTTGTGGAGATTAAATCAAACACTATGTCAAATATCTACCACAGTGACTATCTCATGGTAGCCACTAAATAAAAAACTGCTATTAATAAAGAGCAAAGGGGTATGACTTTCCTTTCCAATGTGTAGTGGATCTCAATTGATAGTCTCTAAATTTCAAAACTAAAACTTGATCCATGGCACTAACATTAAAGTTCCTGGACTCAAACTTTAGTCTTGCCCCCATAGTTATTCTCCCTATCTAAGTTACCTCTAATGGACCCACTACTAATTAATCATGGATATCCTTTGTGACTTTTCTCTTAACCTTTCATTTTCCTCAAAAAAAAAAAGAACAGAACTAACAATAGTACACTACAAAAGACTGATTCTAATATTCAAAAATTGTCATTATTGTTAAAATAGGTTTTAGAATCTCTTAAATCATAAATTATTTATGGAAAAAAATTTTTTTGAACCTTAAAAAAGAGGCTACATGAGCTGGTTTAAGAATAATAAGATTTAAATAGAGGACATGCATTAGTTTTACCTGTATCTCAGGATAGACAAGGAGAATGTAGGAGATAATGTAACTTCAGATTTTCCAGGTTTGTAATGCCCAATCATACCAAATATTACTAATGACATTTCAGTTTAATGGTTACCAGGGAGTTTATTAACATCAAGGGAGAATAAAGTGAAGAAATTTAGAGGCAAAATAGAACATGAAGTGTTGGAGAAGACAATGGTCTTCAGGGTTCATGAATTTACCTTAGTGAAAAATAAAATTCATTCTAAGAACATATTTTAATATTTCCTTTAAAAATTTGGATTGTATACTATAAATATAGTCATTTCTTAACTATCTATGGTTACTTTATCTCTGTAAGCTAACTTCATTTTTAATTACATAGAGCAAATTTTATTATGTCAGCTTTTAGTGGCAAAACTTACTCTGCTTAAATGGGTATTTCGTTGGCATCAGTAGGATTTCTCATGGTTTTTTTTTTTTCTAGTCCAGAGGAAGGTATGAGTGAGAACAATTTATAGAAGGATCTCCCTCAGCTTTAACAAAGACACTTGATTTCTGTGAGGAATGAGTTGAGAGTGGAAGAGGAGTTAGGCAGGGTGGAGAAAGGAGAGGCCACACATTCAGACCATTGCTTAAAAAATGAGTTTAAAAAAGTGAGCTTAAAAAATTTTTAGGCATTATTATTCCTAGACTATTTAAAAATCTTCAAGTATTGTTTCTAAGAGTTACTCTTTTATCCCTTTATCATGGAAAAAACACAGAGTTAACCATAATTCCTATTCTTATTCTGGGCAATTCTGCCTTGGAATTTTCGGGATTCTTGTAATTTTTTAAAATTTTTACTTGAATACAAAAGATATCTTTTTCATTATAAAATGTAAGCTGTTTTCAACCACTTCCTGGCAGAGAACATGAAAATTACTGAGTTTCATGTGGTAAACAGGTTGATAGTAATATCTCCAAAGGTTTCCAAAGTGTGATGTAACGTTTTTTATTTCTTTTTGTCATTCTTTAACAGCTAGACCTGATAATTATACACCAGCAGGTGGAGCTTCTTGGAAGTAAGTATATTATATTCTATACTTATTAAAACTGTAAAAAATATTTTAGGCTTCAGAAACTTTTTATAGTTAAATATCTCATAAACAATGAAGTTAAATGTTGAAGATAAAATTAAATCAAAAAGATCAGTAGGTCTACTTTTTAAAATGAACATTGGAAAGTAAATAGTCTGATACAGATAAACCTAAAAGCATAAAACTCTCCAAGTCTTTGATAATACTGTTATCAGGGATCTAACATTATTTTTATTAAAATAATAAAAGATGTTTGATCATTTCCATGCTTATTAATAATTTATTTTTTTAGTAATTTCAGAAATGGAAATCAAGGTTGAAACTAAATAACAAAACCCATTCAACTCCTGAAACTAATATTACATTGCATGTTAACTGGAATTTAAATAAAAACTTGAAACAAAACAAAACAAAAAAAAATAAATAAATAATAGAAACCCATGGAACAAAATTCAATGTTTTATCATTGAATCAGTGGTTCATCAAATGGTTTGTTGTTTAACAATACACAGATTTACAATGATGAGTAACTGCATACAAATTACTTGAGGTTTTTTTGTTCTTAATATTCTATACTATATCTAAAATATGTCAAAATTATAATAAGCAGATAGCAGGATAGCACACAGCTGTAGATACACTGCCAAATAGATCCTTAACAAAACCATTACTATGCTGTGAGTTGTCCCTGTAAAAGCCACAGCAATGATAGAAGGATTATTTCAGGATTCGATTCTTTACAGACTTGCTTCTTCAGTTGAAAAGCGGAAATATGTGTTCCAAGTAGGTCATATATCTGGAATCAAAATTTAATCATTGCACATCTTTGTTCTCGGTACTTTGATTTCCATAGCTAAGCCCTCAATTTTAAAGCGTGGAAGTAGATTTGAGTGAAGAAGATACCGTATACTTAATAATTAGTCAGCGACTCTATTTTCTTTACTTATTTAAAGATTTGATACTAGGCAATAGCATTGTTTTGATGAATTATTTTTCCCCCCTTAGTGATACTTGGCACTGAGACCTCCAACAAATATGAGATTAAAAACAGCTTGGGACAAAGAATTTACTTTGCAGTGGAGGAAAGCATCTGCTTTAATCGTACTTTCTGTTCCACGTTGAGATCTTGCACTCTGAAGATCACGGATAACTCGGGTCGGGAGGTGATTACAGTAAACAGGCCTTTGAGGTTTAACAGCTGCTGGTGCCCTTGCTACCTGCAAGAGGTTAGTCATTGGCTGGGCGTGTACTTTTATTTTTCTATGTTTGAAAAGATTAGCAAGTATTTAATAAATGGCATTCATCTGGAGCCATGAGGCAAATTACCTTTCGATTGCTTGAATTAGTAGGTTGCTCCTTTAGGATCAGAATAGCTTAAGGATTTGGCAATTCACTAGCTTTTTTTTTTTTTTTCTTTCCAACCAAAAACTGTAATGGCTTCCATGAATGGGAAAAGACAGCTAATGTGTCATGTAAATAGGACACAACCTCTTCCATCTTTGTATTAGGCACATAATTGTAGTATCTATGAGATCCACCGTAAACAAATCTACACTTTGCATTCTCTAACTGTAGCAAAGTTCAGAAAGGTCTGAGTAATACTAGACCCTTCCAAGGTGTTCTCTTCGTTGGGTATTATTTTTAGTACAGAATCTCACATGCCATTCATCCATTTATGACAAACTTCTATGTTATTGTTCTGGAGGGAGTCATTTAATTATTTTAATATATAATAGATTTTCATCATTATCTAATAGATCTACAGTAATGACTTTCATTGACATAATGCAGTTAAATCAATATGGAACGTTTACTTACTTTAACCTCTTTGATATCATAACATCTGTGTGAGCTAGAAAGAATAGGTTTTACTCTCCACATTTAGCAATTGAGAAAACTGGGGCTTAGGGATTGGAAGTTATTTGTACATCCATGAAATATCATGAATAGGACTTGATCCACTGTCCTTATTCAAACCCCAGTTTCTCAAAAAAAAAGAAAAAAATAAAAGTTTCTCTATTGACAACCTATATTTAAGTACTTTACTTGGCATGATGAGAAAATAAATATTAATATGGATGGGGGTTAATTGAGGAAGTTTTTAGCAATATATATTGAAGCTAATTCTCCAACTATTTACAGGCAGTTGCCTCGTTAAGTGATAATATAGAGAAGGTACTCATACATGGAATCCAGGAATCTTCATCCTCCTACTGAGGGTATTTAAGATTTAATATGCTCTAAGATGATAAAGTCAGTATATCTATGTGAAGGTTTCTGATAATTGATGTTTTATTTCATAGAAGCCCAATGTCACATAAATGAAAAGTAAGATGTATCTTGATACCCATTAATAAATTTTTACAATGTGGTTAAAATCTAACTAGTTATTATAAAAAAGGATCCCAGAACAAATCTATATAATTCTTTCTTTTTAGTGTTTTCTTTAAGTATATTTGATACACAATGTTACATCACTTTCAGCTGTACAACTTAGTGATTTAACCAGTCAGATCTACCTAATTCTAAGCACTCTCGTTGAAACCACCTCTGTTGATCCAAGAACACTACAAGCATACACATAAGACTATGAACTTAATAAATTAAAAAAAAAAGACAAAAGGTGAACAGATTATAAGGAGTTGGTTTGATTTAAAAGCAAACGATTTTCATTATTTTTACCCACCTCTAGTTTATTACACAATGGATTTGATTTGACTACAAAAATATGTTGAAATACAAAATGATGAAAAATAAGGAAATGAAGGTAATGGGGTAAAATATTAACGTAAAGCCTGAAAATGTGATCGCTAGCCTATAACGCTTTGGAAGAAGTGAAACAGAAATCAAATTGGTATGTAAAATGGTACCTTCACAAGAAGGATTTGTTTTTAACTGAACACAGAGAAGCTAGAAGTTGACAGCCTGAAGGGAAAACAATCATGAATAGCTAATAATTGGTAAGTGAGGGATAAAAATAGATGTGTGTTGTGGCAATACAGGAGAGGGAGTAGATTGGAAATACCTCATGGGAAACAGTTTCAGTGCTTGACCAACTGCCACATTCAGGACAAAAAGGCAAAGAAGCCAGCGTCCCAGCGTCAGAAGACCATTCTGGGATAGGCTCTCTTCAGGGAAGTAAGATTAAAGACATGGACCTTTAGTGAGTAATGCCAAACATATATCTACAGAGTGAATTTCTTTGTTTCTGTAAAATAATGAAAAAAAAAAATCCACTGCTGTGTTTCCTTGTAGCAGATATTTAGAATATTTTTAGAATACAAAAATAATTTCATAAAAGTTACTGTTCAGACATTGAACAATTACAAATTGACATTGTTGTAAAATTAAAATACAATAATCTTAGAAAAATGTTATTTTATTATTATCTCTTCTTACAGTTAGAAATACAAGCTCCTCCTGGTACTATAGTTGGTTATGTTGCACAGAAGTGGGACCCCTTTCTACCTAAATTCACAATCCAAAACGCAAACAAAGAAGATATTTTGAAGATTGTTGGTCCTTGTGCACCATGTGGCTGTTTTGGTGATGTGGATTTTGAGGTATGGATGACAAAATTAAAGGAAGTTTTCACTTAGGTTCTGATTTTTTGCAACAAAATTCAATTTTAAGATATTCAAATCCTGAAATATCTCTGAAATAAATTTAGAAGAGAATATACTCGTGAAATAATGTAATAAGTCCATATTGTACATGCCAATAATTCATAATTTCAGAGATACTAAGTTCAATAATTTTTTTTAAAACATGCTAAAACTTTTTTGAGTATGTGGAATTACAACACCCATGGTACAAAGCAAAGACATACAGTTTAGAATCACCCTAAATTATATCTTCTTTCCTGTAGCTCTGGTAATTACATATCCCAGTTCAGATCTCATCTAAAAAGCACATTCCATTAAAATATCACTAATTTAGAAGCTATGACCAGAAGACCTGCTAACTTCATTTTGTAAAATAATCTACACTTACATAAACACATTTGTGTAAATTCAATGTTAAAAAACAATAGGAATTTGCAAATTTCGTTGTAAGAATATGCACTATCTTAACTGCCTTTCCTAGAAATACATTTTAGGCAAAGCAGATTGAATTTAAAGTGTGTATTTGTTATTTATTCCTTCATTCTTTGCATATTCATGTATATCCCACCTAGGACATTCAGTTTGAGGGGCTTCAGGGAACACTGATCACCCTGAATGTGATGTAAATTTTGCAAAGTGAGCTGTTCTAGCCCCACTCCACTCTAAAAGGACTTGGTATGACTTTCCTAAGACTAAGGATAGGCTCCTCATTCAGTGGAGAGTCTACTTGTCCCTTTCCCTTTCCCTCTACCCCTCCCCCTACTCTCTCTCTCTCTCAAATTTAAACAAAAACAAAAAACAAAAAAACTAAAGGATAAAAATATGCCCTATGATTAAGATTTAAAAATTTTAGTATTGAGACATATGGGTGGCTTAGTCAGTTAAGTATCTGCCTTCTGCGCAGGCCCTGATCCCAGTGTCCTGGGATCAAGCCCCACAATGAGCCTGAGTCCATGTCAGGCTCCCTGCTCAGTAGAGAGTCTGCTTCTCTCTCTCTCCCTCTGCCCCTCTCCATGCTCATGTTATCCCTCCCTCTCATCCTCTTTCTGTCATAAATAAATAAAATTTTTAAAAAAAGAAAAAAAGTTTTACTATTTGTAGTAATGAATGTCCTAAGTAACTTTCTCTATTTTCAATCTTCTCTCGCCATACAGAAAGTGAAAGCTTATTGAATCACTTTCATCCTTTGCATGAGAATCAGGACAAGCAAAATAGTTGATTAAGTTTAATTGTAGACTCCTTCTAGCTGAGAAGGACTATAGATTTTTGATGTCAAATTAGTCTGCATTTCCTGTGTGATATATTTGCCCAGAGGATTTTTTTAAGTGAAAAATAGGACTTTGGGTTAGTTATAAAGGAATGACCTAGTAAATTTTTAGTATAATATAAAAATGAGATTAAGCAATGGCTGATAATATTTAAGTATGTTAGTAATTATAAAATCTTAGATGGGCGCTTGGGTGGCTCAGTGGGTTAAAGCCTCTGCCTTCGGCTCAGGTCATGATCTCAGGGTCTTGGGATCGAGACCCACATCGGGCTCCCTGCTCAGTGGGGAGCCTGCTCCCTCCTCTCACTCTGCCTGCCTCTCCACCTACTTGTGATCTCTCTCTGTCAAATAAATAAAATCTTTAAAAAATAAAATAAAATAAAAAAATAAAATAAAATCTTAGCAATAAAAATTTAAAAGTTTACAAATTATACCTAGAAGTTTCTTCTAAAAATCTTACCTAAAGTCTTTATCAAAAACATTTTCTTTTTCTTTTCCTTTCTTTTTTTTTTTTAATTGAAGAATTCAGGTTTGAAATCTGGACCTCAGGTAATGGAATTACCTTCAAGGTTAGACCATGTAATTGAGACTATGTACCTGCTGCCATCTTGTGGTAGCCTGGCCTTATTTATTTATAGCTATTATATTCACAATCTGTATACACAAAGCAAAAAAAAAAAAAAAGGAATTAGGATGAATTAGACAGCTGTCAGAAAAGTGAAATTCCTTTGAACTGTGAACTGTAAACTTAAATCTGTAAAGATTTAATATTTAACTGTAAAGTTAAATCTAAAAACTTATGCTTATATAAAGGAATGAATGACATGAAACTGTCACAGATGATGAATAAGATAATTCATCTCTCTCTTGAAGCAAACATGCTAAGATACTTAAAACCTTTTGTTTCACCTTTTAGATTTAACATTTATTATTTTCTTTCCAAAGGTAAAGACCATTAATGAAAAGCTTACAATTGGGAAGATTTCAAAGTACTGGTCAGGATTTGTAAATAACGTTTTTACCAATGCTGACAACTTCGGAATTCATGTTCCTGCAGATCTAGATGTGACAGTCAAAGCAGCGATGATTGGTGCTTGTTTTCTCTTTGTAAGTATGATCTTAAAGAGGATGAATGATGTATTTCCCTTTTCTTGTTAATCACTATGGAGCCAATCTCATTTTACACAGCACCACATTTATCCTCCAAGGAGGATTATGCATAGAAGGCTAGTTTGGGACCACCTCTTCAGAAGTTAGAATTTAGGCCTTTCTAATAGGCAGCCTTTCTCCACTGGCCCTCATATACCCTTTCCCTCAAGAACTGGTGCCCTGCATGCACCCGAATGTTTATAGCAGCAATATCCACAGCAGCCAAACTATGGAAAGAGCCTAGATGTCCATCAACAGATGAATGGATAAAGAAGATGTGGTGTGTGTGTATACACACACACACACACACACACACACACACACACACACATGCACACACACAATGGAATACTATGCAGCCATCAAAAACCCTGAAATCTTGCCATTTGCAATGATGTAGATGGAACTAGAGGGTATTATGCTAAGTGAAATAAGTCAATCAAAGAAAGACAATTACCATATGATCTCTCTGATATGAGGAATTTGAGAGGCAGGGCAGGGGGTCATGGAGGGTAGGGAGGGAAGAAATGAAAAATGATGGGACCGGAGAGGGAGACAAACCATAAGAGACTCTTAATTTCACAAAACAAACTGAAGGTTGCTGAGGGAGGGGAGGGATTGGGTAGCTGGGTGACAGACATTGGGGAGGGCATGTGCTATGGTGAGTGCTGTGAACTGTATAAGACTGATGATTCACAGACCTGTATCCCTGAACCAAATAATACATTATATGTTAAGAAAAAAAAAGGAAAAAAAAGAATTGATGCCCTGTCACATCCTACTCATCATTTCTTCAAAACCTTAGTTATCCTTCTCTTTCAATTTCAATTTTTCATTCATTTTTGTTTTCTCTGAAAAATATGTAAATATCACATTATCCTGGGTAAAGTTCAGGACTGTTTCATTGTTTAACAATGAATTAAGTGACATTCACAATGTAAAAATACAATTGTCTTGCCCTTCCAATATGAACATGGATACATGGATTCACTGGGGTGAGTTAATATCTATCAGTTTCCATTATTACAAAGATATTATCTTTGTCCTTTTTTTTCCAACTTATAATTCCATTAAAATATTTTTTTTCTTGTTGTAGAGATTGGTGATAGGAGAACAGAATTCAAGTAATACCTGTGCCAAATGCTTGGCCATCTCCTGTTCATGAATTTTCCTCTAATATCTCCCTCATCACTTATCATTGTCAATGCTCTGACAAAAAGTCATAGAATTTCAAAATAAACCTACATTCTTCCTCTCATATTTTGTTGTTCTTCAGGGCTTTAGGATCTTAAATCGTATATTAATGTGTGCTGCTATGGAGGAAAAAAATGCTCTATCTACTCAGGTTTTTCTAAAGACACTTGGGAAATACATTAACTAAAATAATTTCCTAGTGACATTACTGATTGATACATAGGGTTTAATACAGAATATATATTTTTCCAGGAATTTAACTTGTTGGTTCCCTATCATTGGTAGGAGGTAGAATTCGTACATGTGGAGTGCTAGGTTTTTATACTTACTAAGTAGTCACTTACCCTCAATTCCCATTTGCATCTATAAATCTAACCAATTCCAGTCAATCTTGTCTATGACCTAATTCTTTCATTCCTTATTCTCCTCTATATCCACTTGACAGGGCTTTTAATTTGCCATTTTTTGCTCACCTTTCCCAATTTCAATCATTCAGCACTTCAACACCAATCCTTCCAAACATGTACGCGCACGCACACACACACACACACACACACACACACACACACACACACACACACACACACACACACACGGCTCTTTTTCCAACACCTTAATTTGGCCTTTCTGATTAAGCTCTGCACTTAATGTTTATATTTAAAAAAAAAACCCAGATCATCTTTAATCTGCCCTACCCACTTAAATTATGTAACAGGCTGACGATAAAAATGTACTGTCAACAATTTGCTATATACTATAAATTGGAGAAGCACTGATTCAGATAACTGCTTAGTCATCAAAAAACTAACTTTTTAACTCCATTGTCTCAGGGAGAAGTATACTTACTAAGAATATTAAATGCTCCCATCCATTTCTTTTTTCCCTTTTTTGGGGGGGCAATATAGCTTTTACAATAATTTCTCACCTGTATTACCAAGATAAATTATTTATTTCTTCATATAATTTGATAGGAAGAATTATATTTTTTTATTTTTTAAATGCTGTCCCCATTTTGTTACCTTGTGCTGAGAAAGAGACCTTCAGAAAGCTGCTGGTGTGAGAATACTCACTGATCCAAACAGCAAAATTCACAAGTACTACCTAATGTTTGGTCTCCTCTGGTTTGACACTACCATTCCACAACCCATAGCTCTAATAACCCCTTCTCAAGTTCCCCCTGGTATAGTTTTCGGTACTTCCTGGGATGACTACCTAGTTACTAACCACATAGTCCATGATGATGTATGTAATACTTGTTCAAAAGTCAGTGTCTGTTGCAACTTCCTGCACTGACACAATGCCTTGCAATTGAAACCTGCACTGTCTTGATCCTCCAAGATTTTGACTGATGATACCTGCTGATTTAGATAAGATTTCCAAGTAACTTGTATTCTGAAAACTAGAAAGTATTGTCGAGCTTAAAACTTTTTGATTTTCTTCCTACTGCTAAATCGCATGTTGCTGGAATGCCACTGGGAAGCATAATTGCTTTATATAATCAAAGTTCACATGTGAGACTCCAGATCTTAATTGTTGCCTTTTTGTAAATGCACTCATATCCACTTTATTTATTTGTAGGATTTTATGTTCTTTGAACACTCACTGGCTGGATTATAACAGGCAAGATGACAAAAACAATAAAATATGCAAGAACATATTTCAGTAAGTAAAGGAAACTTTAAATGATCTCTTTCCCTTTGAAGATGTCTATATTTGATGCTGTCTAACTCTTTTTCATTTTCTTCTAGAAATCCCTTGGGCTCTGGACTTCATTTCTAAATGATTTGCATATTTGCTTTTTTTGGTAACAAATGTTAATTATATTTATTAAAGTATAATGTAATGAAGCAATTATCTAGTTGTATATGCATGATAGCTAAAGACAAGATTACTGGCCTGAGCACAGGGTTGCTTTGAGAGGTTGTCATTCTTCTTTTTAATCCTTTTGAAGTTATTGCATGGATAAGCATGAAAGATGAGAACTAAGGCTTGCAGCATCACTGATGAAAATTCAATGTTTAGAGAGCACTTTAATGTTTTTCTGGTACTAAGGCTGGTTACTAATCAAAGGACTGGATTTCTAAAGTATTTTTTCATAAGCAGTCTTTTAACTTTGCTTATTAATCTTATTATAGTGAGACATTTCTACTTTATATCAAAAAGCTGAAAGTTGGATAAATAATATGCTCGAAGATGTGGAGGATGATAGATGAAATCAATTTGTTCTAGTGGTAAGGAACTAATATTTCCATAAGGAAACCAATATTTACAAACTAAAGCATGCTGTAAACACATATGCACACCAGAGATTTAAATAAGCATATAAATAGATTTCTCAGTTAGTAAAAGCAGTGATATAGAGTAGGAAATTTATCTATTTACAGTGAGTTCAGTCAAGACAGGGATGTAAGGCTCTGAAAAATGCACAATTCTGTGACTTAAAAAGTAAGCAAACAAAAACAAACAAATAAAATCTTAACACACGAGGCAAATGCAGAAGTCAGGGCATACAGTCAACTCAATTAATTAATGCCTTCTGCTTTAACGTTTTCGGAATCCTCTAGAGAACTACATTTAGTTGTCTACTCATTTCCAAAGCCCACATAAGAAGAAATTTTTAGAATTTATTTTTTAGGAATAATGGTAGTTCTTCCCTTTCCAAAATGAGGAAGAAGACTTATTTTAGGCAAAGCAACATGTAGCCATTTGGACTCTAATTTAGAGTTATATAAATACTACCCAAATTTCTATCTACTTATAAAGTTGTTTAGAGAAACTCCAGGAAATCCCCCACTTGGTAACAGAAATATGTTCCAAGTATCTGTTACTAAGTTAATTGTTTGGAATTAGGAATCCCTCATCTAGAAATAACTGTATGTGTCAGTTAAGTTCCCAAGACAGCCAGCAAATAGCAATTTAGTTCCAGGTTCTGGGGTCAGGGCTCTAGGTTGTAGAAGATGGAAAGGAAAGCAATCACCTTTTCTGAGAGCGCCCTCCATTGGCATGCTGAAACAAGCCGTAAAAGATTAACTAGTGGAGCAGAGTAGGTTAGGCATTGACACCAAAAAATAACCATGCTTCAAACTCAATCTTTCTCCTGGTGGGCCCATCCATTCTTTCAGTGGCACGCGTATGACCTGAGTGTTGAAAGAATACAGTCAAAGAAGCAAAGGCCGGTCTTGTGTGTGATAGACTTTGTCTTGAGTCTAGCTCTGCTGTGTGCTAGCCATGCATCTGTAAATTGGTTTTACAGTCCCTCTCAACCTTGTCAGGTTTCCCATGTGTTACTTTGCAGTGATTCCTCTTCTTCCCCTTGATCTATTTTAACTAATGTGTGGTTGACTTATTCATAACCAGCTAAGGAAGTGGCATTTTTAAAGCTGATGCTTCTTAACTAATAAAATGGAGAAAAATAGCTAGCATTTTCTGAGGGCTTATTACATGTCAGGCACCATGCTTCATATGAATTCCTGGTGGGGAAACAAAATGTAGTAAAAACAAAGGAAAATCAGGCAGTATGTGCTAGACTGCCTGGCACCCTATCTTTCCCCCTCCCCAAGTTTTCGCCTTTAAGATGAACCTGCTTTCATATCTTCCTCTTGTACTTTTGATTTCTAAACTGAAAGATTTTTGTAATTTATGTCGCAACAGCAGCATTTGACTTCTTCAGGATGGGGCAAAATGGGAGAAAAACATTACTTATAAATACTGCATTTTTTTTAAATACTGCATTTTAACATGACAAATGTTTGGATTTAAAAAAGTATTTAAATGAATCCTAAAACTAGTAAAAAGTTAAAAAAGCCTACTTCTAATGGAGACCCCCTAAAGATAAAAATCCTTCTTAGAATATAGCATTTATTTCAAAGTTGGCTATATTATATATTATATAACAAAACCCTGCTGTAGTCCTTTGCTCCTGAATTGCCCACTACAGGAAATTAAGATCCATCCTGTCTCCTCTCCCTCATTAGAGGTGAAATCGATCTTTACATGTCTTCTCTGCTCTACTTTTTCCTTTTTCTTTCCCACCAAACGTGAGTCCATGAGAAACTAGCAAGACTTTCACTCTTCAGTAATATTTTCTGTAAAAAACATGTAGTTCTAGAACCAGGAGGGTCCTCTGTACATCACAGTTTTCTGGTTTACTCCCTCCCCTTGGCCCCAATACCCTCTCAGAATACAGGCTCCAACCCTGTTGATTCTGAGTTGTACTAGGAAAGACAGGACCAGCTTCAAATGCCTTTCTCTTTCTTCTTTCTTTCTTTCTTTCTTTCTTTCTTTCTTTCTTTCTTTCTTTCTTTCTTTCTCTCCTTCCTTCCTTCCTTCCTTCTTTTCTTTCTTTCTTTCTTTCTTTCTTTCTTTCTTTCTTTCTTTCTTTCTTTCTTTCTTTCTTTCTTTCTTTCTTTTTCTTTCATTAAGTTAATAAATATTTACTGACCCCCTCTCACATGCCAAAAATATAGTGCCACCTTCTTTGGTGGAGTTTATAGTTCAAAGAGATAACTATTAATCCAAAAATGGCACATACACAAATGTTAGACTTAAAGCATAAGTATTTACAGGAGAGGGACACGGTGCTAAAGTAGGGCAGAAGTATTTGACTTGGTCAGGTTGTGAGGAAGTGATGGTAGATTTAATATACAAAGAATAAATGGAGTAGGAGGAAGAATGTGTTTGGCTTAGGTGCTAACAATTGCAAAGGTTCTGTGATGGGGGAGGAGGAGGACATGACAATCTCAGGTGACTTGAAGAAGGCCAGTGACTAAAGTTTAGATAATGGGGTGGAATATGGTACAAGATGAGGATGAATAGGGCCTGTAAGCCAGTTTAAAGATTCTAGACTCTGTCTCATCAGCAAAGAACTTTCATGAAAGAACTTTCATCTGATGAAAGTTCATAAGAAAAGAGTCAACTGATTAAAGATTAGATTGGGGAGAGTGTAGGAAAGGATGCTCACAGACCAATTAGTAGGTTACTAAAGTAGTTTAGGTAATAGCTATTGGTGCCCCAGACATGTGGCACTCACGTAAAGGGAGAGAAGTGAGCAGATTCAGATATATTTAAAATCACCATTATTTGATGCTGGGTAGAAATTGAAGATTTGAGGAAGAAAGGGGATTTCTAGCCTACACCATTTACTAACAGAAAACAAGAAGAGGATCTGGTTTGGTGATAAAGAGCATGGATTCAGTTTTAAACACACTGATTTGGTAATTCCTTCAAATAGGCCAGTGGGCATCTTCTCAGCTAGTATATTTCTGAAGAGAGAGATAAGTATATAAGACATATATATGGACCCACAGAGATCTGAATAATTATTGGTTTACTTCAAGGACATCCCTAAAAAATATATTAAAACATGCATGGTCAATGAGTGTATTAATTCACATATTAACTAATATTTCACAGAATTCCTTCTATATACCAGGCACTATATTAGAAAATGGAGATATGCTAAGTGGCAATTATTCTTACTCTAAAGATGCATTCAACAAATATTTATGATGTTGTTATTATGTACTAGGCATCTATGTCACCATGAAGTTCCAGCCAACAAGGGACCTGCCCTTCTGGAGCCTATATTCTAATACAGATGTACAATAAACTAACAGATAACAAAAAAATATCATGTAATCATAGGTGATCATAAATACTGATAGAGGCCATCACTCAATATCTAAAACAGTAAGATGAATTTATTGCTTGCTTGAGCAAGGGAGAGCTGAGTTTATAAGACATAGCTTACATGCAAAGGAGAAAGTTTACACAGAGTTTTGGAAAAGTGTGACATATAGAAGCTGGAGTGTTAACTTAGGCTATAGAAACGTGTTTCCCAGAGTAATACTGTTTCTGACTGGCTGACTCTCAAAAACGTTCGCTGGACTTTAGCTTTAGCTATGGTTGATTACCTGATTTTTCAAAAGTAGATTGCAAGGAATGTTATTGAATTTTTTCATACATGTGTGCATTTTTGTAATCAATCACTGATTAAACAAGTTTAATACTGGTTTTGATTGTTACTCTTGCTATGATGACCAGTTTTTCCATGAAGAAAAGTAATTCAGAATAAAGAAATTGAGAAAAATGGAACAACTGTTACATTTGAACAGAGAAAGGGAAAAAGAGCAGCAATTCATTAGAATATGTGGAAAAACAGAGTTCCAGGCACAAGGAAAATTGAGTTCAAGGGCTCAGAGTCAACAGCCTGCAAGGCAACTTTGAGAAACACAGGTAGCCTGTGCAACTGAGGTATAAGTGACCAGGGGCTAGATCAAATAAAATTTTGCAAGGCAAGATATGGAAGAGGAATTAACAAAACCTGACACTTGATTGGATATGAGATGTAGGAAGTATTAACAACCCAAGGATAAGCCCCCATTTCTGTCCAGCCCCAGTCTCTGCTGTGGGAAGCTAAAGGAATGGCCATCCCATTCACCATAACAGGTACAATACAGTGTTACAGGTGCTATGATAAAAGAATACATCAAGGCACAAAAAGAGGAAGGATTTAATATATTTAGGGTGAGAGATCAGAGCCCTTAGAGAGTGGATAACAAGACATGAGATGAGTGCGTGTCCCCCTGGCCAAGTGGGGTCAAAGTCAGGAAGTGAACACCCAGGAGAACCTCCCAAGCCAAGAGCACAGTGTCTGGATGGCTCAGTCAGAGGAACATGTGACTCTTGATCTTGTGGTTGTGAGTTTGAGCCCCCTGTTGAGTGTAGGGTTACTTAAGAAAGAAAAAAAAAAGATGCTACACCAAGAGCACAGCACAAAGACAAAGGAGTTAGAAATAGTGTAATTATCATCAAGAATGAAGAGACCCTGGGGCACCCATGTGGCTCAGTTGGTTAAGCCTCTGACTCTTGATTTTGGCTCAGGTCATGATCTCAGGGTCATGGGATTGTCTCTCATCAGGGTCCACTTTCAGCACAGAATCTGCTTGTCCCTATCCCTCTGCCCCGATTCCTCAATCTCTCTCTAGCTCTAAAATAAATAAAATATCAAAAAAAAAGAAGGAAAAAAAAAAAAAAGAATGAGGAGGCCCCATGTGTTGAAGATGCACCTAATGGGATTGGCCCTTCCTGAGCAATGAGGCCACCCCTTCACTCTCAGGTGTGCTGCAGCTGTCACAGTAGTGCTACCACATGCTTCAAAGAATAGTTTCTTCTCGATGTGTTTTGTCTATACTTCACCAAAGCATCCTCTGATGGCTTTGAAAATTATTTAGAAACTAGACTGAACTCACAAACTGAGTCCAACTGAACCAACAGGTACTGAAGAAAAAAAAAAGAAACAATAACCTTGAATATCCTTCCCTAGCCATACATCCTTGAGGAAAGAAATTAAAATTCATTAGATGCATCACCCACATTTCCCTACAAAAGAGAGGTTTTGATAGATGATCGGAAGAATCAGAGGATAGCCCAGCAGTATATAGAGCAGTTCACTACAATTCTCATTCATTGCAGTTTATACACACTTAGATTTGTTGTTTGGTATCAAAATGAGAATAAAACATAGCAAATGCTCTAAAATATTAGTACTTCACAATTGACTTTTAACATTCTGTTGTAGTTTCTTTAATTATTAAATTGAAGGGGAAAGAATCTATTTAAAATATTTTGAGTTCTCAAGTTCAGCAGTTTTCTTTATATAAATTTTTATTCTTTTCTTCTAACATTTTGTTCTGGACTCTGTGGATTATCTTAAAAGAAGAGGCATTTTTAATAAAAATTCTCTGAATGCAAATGGATTTTGTTTATTTCTTATGCTATGACTTTTTTTGGTCATAAAAACAAATGATCATCATACTTAGTGACATGTATTATACTTTATCCATCTGTCCAGGGGTTCAGTTGAGGCATCACAGATTTAAGTAATTTAAGTTATGTAATTTAAGGAACCTGTGACTTATCTTAAAGAGAAAAAATAAAGTAAAAATCTTGTCAAAGAAAAGGAGATAACCTACTAGCTTTTGTTGAGTGAGCCAGTATTTTATGATTATCTGCCAAATACTATTATCAAAATAATTGAAAATGCATTTCCTTGGCATTTTCCACTTAATTGCAAATATCAAGTTTTTAATGATCAATTACAATAGAAATATAAGAGATTTAAAATATGAAAATTTGGTATTTTGCTCAAAGCTAAACATGATTAAATGATTCATGAATATAAAAAAGCTAACATTAATGAGCATGTTGTAGAGAATATGCTTGACTTCTCGCGTTTAGTTCTCAGTTAACTGCAATGCAACAACACATCAAAATTATTATTATAAGCACAAAAGCACAGGTCGGGAAATCAATGCTCAGGAATTTTAAGTAACTTACAAGTTTCACAGTGCTGTTAACTTTTTGTCTACCTTCTACGATGAGAATATGAATGGACAAGAAATGGCAAAAGAATAACTTTTTAAATACATAGAGAATTTAGAAACCTAGGAGAGAAATGTTCTTATCACCATAACGCCTCAGTGAGTAATATTTTCATCAACACTGCGTGCTATCTCTGTTTGGGAAAACATCTACACAACAACTTAAAATCTTTCATCCACTGACAGTATATATCTGGTGTCCTCTTTGTGGATACCTGTATTACTAATCTATGTAACAATTAAGAAAATAATAGGTAAACTTGAAAAAAAACTATCTGAAAAAAGAAGTTTAAATTTTATTGGAGTAATTTCTATAAAACTTTGCGAAACATAAAAGATGCAGAAAATATTTCCTGGTATCAATGAATAATAAAGGCTAATTTAGTCTATCATTTAACTGCTTGTTCAAAATTAATTTCAGCATAATCAAATAATCAAGTATAATGTCCGTATTCATTTTGGTACCTGTATCAAGCTCACACATACTTGGATGTTTTAAAATATATTATTACATTTTTAAGTACATTTAAAGCTAGCAGTAGAAAATATATAGAAAGACTAAGAGAGAAAATAAACAGTTCTTACTTTTTAAATAAGCAGTTTTTCAAAACCCAGTTCTATACATATGTGGAACATGCCTTTAATAAGTTTTTCACGCTGCAGATGGCAGCAACACTTCACATTATCAGTTCTGCTTAGCTATACCAGCAGACACATGGAAAGACAAATCTCTACTGAGTATTCACTTTTTTCTTTTTATAATCTGTAAAAAAAAATCACTGATTTTGTATATAGGAGGGTGAAATTTGATGTCATTTTTCTTATTAAACAAGAAATTGACGGGTTCATTTATTTATTTATTTTTATTATTTATTTAAAAAAAATTATTTATTATTTGAAAAAGAGAGAGAGCAGAAGCAGGGGTAGGGGCAGAGGGAGAAGCTGACTCCCAGCTGAGTAAGGAGCCCAGTTCAGGGCTTGATGCTAGGACCCTGAGAGACAGAAGATTTACCAACTGAGACAACCAGGCACTCTAGATGGTTTTTATATATGCATCATGTTCAAAACAAAAGTTTAGTAGTTACTATTTTTGATGACCAGACTGAATACATTTTCAATTAATTCAGTGAATGCATATATTCCTATATTTCCAAGGAAATTGAGTAACATTCTCTTATCAAATAGTTAAATAAAGGCAACCATGAAGATTAAGCATATAATTGAAAGTAGATTCCCAAATCTGATTTGCTATTCCTCACTTAAAAGCTAAACGATCACTACATAAAATGTAAAATTGTTTAGAATCATGCAGGAAATCTCACTTTAGCACTTGTATGTTGTATCTTGATCACCTTCACAGGAAATGTATAGGCAAAGTTGTGGCACATACAAGGAGCCAAATCTTTTCAAGTTTTGGTGATTCCAGATCATCAAGCAAGGGTGACTAAGTCTGAACATGGATGCCCCATCATTTACAAATAGGCTTTTCAGATAATAAAGTGATAGGAACACAAAAGCCATAATGAATATTCTATCCAGAGTGGTGCAAGGAGAGGGAACAGAAGTGGGGGAAATGCAATGTAAAATATAAAGAAACCAACTTTATCAATTAATGGTGATTTTTCAATCCAATCTGAATGTACAAACCACATTTTTAAAAATACCAATATGGAGAGAGGTTTAAGTACCAATGCCCAGCCTCATTCCAGATCAATTAGACCAAAATCTCTAGGTGTGTCATCTGGGTGATGTATTCTTTATTAAAAATCTTCCCAGTAGTACAAATACACAATCAGTGTTGCACAAAATTTCCTACTCAAAGCTAATGAAATAGTATATACTTTATCTTTATGTCCAAATCCCAAATCTGGCATTCATAATCTTCAGTAATCTGGCTGTGCTTTACTTATTACATAAACCTACCACTAGTCTGTGTTCTTTAGAGTACAGCTGTGTTTCTCTGGGATGCCTGGGCAGATCTCTGGTCTACTGTCTTAAATTCAAGTTTCCAATTCACTGAGTGATTGCAAAATCACAGTAACAGTAGTAATATCAGCTATATATTGGTAGAATTCTTTAGAATATTTCAAAGCAATTCCACACATATACATGACCTGAGCCAGGCTTCACAAGAAAACAGAGGACTTTAGTTGTGCATAACTTTGGAGATTACCAGGTACAACTCCCCTATATTACAATTACAGAAAATGAGAAGTATAAAAAAGTATATGCCTTTCTTTACTTCATGTCCACAGCTCTTTTTATCAGACCAGATTTTACCTTAAAAGACTAATAATAAATATGTAAAATGCTCAACAGTGATAAATTAATAGACTATGGTATACACATAGAATGAAATTCTCTTTTCTTAAAATTCAATTGTAAGTCTGATGGATGACAGAATATATAGATATATGGACAGATAGGATAGAAAATATCTATTTTTTTTTTTAAAGATTTTATTTATTTATTTGACACAGAGAGAGAGATTACAAGTAGGCAGAGAGACAGGGAGAGGAGGAAGCAGGCTCCCTGCTGAGCAGAGAGCCCGATGCGGGCCTTGATCCCAGGACCCTGAGATCATGACCTGAGCCGAAAGCAGAGGCTTTAACCCACTGAGCCACCCAGGCGCCCGAAAATATCTATTTTATAGTAGATGAAGGAAAAGCAAGTCACTTTGCAAAAGTATGCAGAATTATGATTATTTTTTTGTAAAATCAAAAATAATTACATGTGGGTGTGTGTGAAAAGACAAAAGAGAGAGAAGTGCAAAACTTTAAAGTTAATTTGCTATAGTAGAAGCACAGGTATGCAATCATAAAAGTCATACAAAATGTTTTTAGTTATATGTTTAAAAAGCATGACAACCAGAATGGAGGTTTATCTTATAGACCTATGTCTATATGAAAACTAATTTTTAATAGTGATCATTTCAGAGTTGGAACCAGCATGAGGCAACTAAGTATTATCTTATATATTTCTGAAATGTTTGAACAAAACCCATTACATGCATGCATACATACACCGCCCCCGCCCCACAATAGTTAAAGTGCAGCTCTCTTTAAAGGAAATTATTCAAATTTGCCTCATAAGAGAAAATTGGTGACATTTTTGAATTTATACAATGAAAAAATTAAGATTAAAATTAAGAAAAAGAATGATTCGCTTTTTTCTTTTTTTTATTCCTAATCTTTTCAATTGTGTTCAAAATGAGTCCATCTTTTAGGCATATCTATTTCAATTTTTCATTGATTTATTTGTCATAATGTCCAACCTATAAACATATATCAGATTTCCTGGGATCTAGGACACTGCCCAACATATATAAATTCTAGGCTGTCAATATTCCCCTTCACATAATTCAATAATAGTCTGATTTGAGATGACATCAGTGATGTGAGCACTGGATATAGGAAAGAAATAAATATCCTTGGGTCAAAATACTAAATAGGACAAAACTTACACACTGAAATAACTTTGTATCTAATTTATTATTAGTATACATTATACTATTTTGTTACTAGTTTATTTTCCATCCACATAAGAATGCAGACAGAAGAAAAGTTAAGAAAGGAAGTTCATCTCTTACTGGATTAGTTTTGAGGTGATTATGGAACATTGAAGTGAAAAATATGGACAGGTATCTGTCAGGAGAAAGCTCTATTTCAAAGGTTTAAGTTTGGGACCTGAACATATTTGTGAAGATGGCAGAGCAGAAGGACTCTAAGCTCACCTTGTCCCATGTTTATAATTAGGTATCACTCATATCTGAGTAAACAAACTGGAGAATGGTCCGAAGACTGGCAGAACAAACTCCACAACTAAACATAGAGAAGAAGCGGCCTCAGAGAGGTTAGGAGGGGCAGAAATTGTGGGTGGGAGCTGCCAAAAGGAGGGAGAGAACTGCAGTCATGAAGAGAGGAAAGCACCAGGGAGCCCATGTGACAAATGAATCCCCATAACTTCTGGCCTTGAAAACCGCAGGGGCTGAAATCTGTGAGTTCATATAACCAGCTGGACTTTGAGCCTGGAGCTTTAAAATCAGCTGACTCAGCCCTAGGCTAACTCAAAGGACAAAGGATAGCTGGATCCACACCCTTAAAGAGACAACAGCCCAAGAAGAGAGAACATAGAAATGACAGCCTGCACAACAGAAGGGAGATCTGACTTCAGAGCACACTGGGGAATTCTCCAGGAACAAAGTAGCTGGCAGGTACCATTTTTCCTCCCTCCATTCAAAGTATAAACACAGTTCCACTTTCTGAGAGCCATCCCTGCCAGATACTTGCTAACTGACCTGCTAGCTGTGCACCCCACCCAGGAGTTCTTCTACTGGCCCTGTGTTTATACTCAGTGCACATTTTGTTTACTCTGCACACACACCCTGCACCCACCATGCAGATATACCTAGAAATAAACCCAAGTATATGGTCAATTAATTTTTGAACAAAGCAGGAGAGAATATTAAATGGGAAAAGATAGTCTCTTCAACAAATGGTGTTGCGAAAACTGGTCAGCTACATGCAAAAGAATGAAACAGGACCACTTTCTTACACCATGAAAAAAAATAAACTCAAAATGAATTAAAGACCTAAATGTGAGACCTGAAACCATAAAACTCCTAGAAGAGAGAACAGGCAGTAATTTCTCTGACATCAGCTATAGCAACATTCTAGATACATCTCCTGAGGCAAGGGAAATAAAAACACAAAAATAAACTGTTGGGATTACATCAAAATAAAAAGCTTCTGCATAGTGATGGAAATAACCAACAAAACTAAAAAAGAACCCACAGAATGGGAGAAGATATTTGCAAATGACATATCTAATAAAGGACTAGTATCCAAAATATATAAAGAACTTATACAACTCAACACTCCAAAAACAAATAATTCAATTAAAAAAATGGGAAGAAGACATGAAAAGACATTTCTCCAAAGAAGACACAGAGATTCCTTCCAAATTTTACTTGTGATTGAGTTCCAGTTTCAAAGCATTGTGTTCTGAAAATGTGCAGGGAAAAATATCAATCTCTTGGTATCAGTAGGGACCTGATTTGTGACCCAGTGTGTGGTTTATTCTGGAGAAAGTTCTGTGTACATTTGAGAAGAATGAATATTCTGTTGTTTTAGGGTGGAACATTCTGTATATGTCTACAAAGTCCTTCTGGTCCAATGTGTCATTCAAAGCTCTTGTTTCTTTGTTGATCTTGTGCTCAGATGATCTGTCTATTGCCGAGAGTGGAGCGTTAAGGTCTAATATAGCAATATAATAACAATAACAATAAGATACACAGATGACCAACAGAAACATGAAAAGATGTTCAACATCACTTATCATCAGGGAAATGCAAGTCAAAACTACGTCATACCTGCCAAAATGGCTAAAATCACGAACACAAGAAACAACAAGTGTTGGGGAGGATGTAAAGAAAAAAGGAACTCTCTTGCACAGTTGCTGGGAATACAAACTGGTGCAACCACTCTGGAAAACGGCATGAAGTTTTCTCAAAAATTTAAAACTAGAACTACCGTGTGATCTAGTAATTACACTACTGAGTATCCCCCTGCCCCTGAAATACAAAAAAACACTAATTTAAAGGAATACATGCACACCTATGTTTATAGCAGCATTATTTGCAATAGTCAACTATATGTCTTCATTGGAAAAATGTCTATTCATGTCTTCTGTCCATTGAAAACTGGTGGAGCCACTCTGGAAAAGAGTATGGAGGTTCCTCAAAAAGTGAAAAATAGAACTATCCCATAATCAAGCAATTGTACAACTAGGTATTTACCCAAACGATACAAAAATACTGATTCAAATGGATACATGCACCCCAATGTTTATGGCAGCATTATCTAAAATAATCAAATTATGGAAACACCCCAAGGGTCTATGACTGATGAATGGATAAAGAAAATGTGGCATATATATACAATGGAATTTTACTCAGCCATCAAAGAGAATGAAATCTTGACATTTGCAACAACATAGATGAGCTAGAGAGTATTACGCTAAGCAGAACCAGTCAGTCAGAGAAAGATAAATACCATATGATATCATTCATGTATGAAATTTAAGAAACAAAACAAATGAATGGGGGGGAAGGCAAAGAGACAGACTCATAATTATTGAGAACAAACTGATGGTTTTTGGAGGGGAGGTAAGTGGAGGGATGGGTTAAATAGGTGATGGGTATTAAGAAGGGCACTTGTGATGAGCACTGAACATTGTATGTAAGTGACGAATCATTAATTTCTATACCTGAAAGTAATATTATACTGTATGTTAACAAACTGGAATTTAAATAAAAACTTGGGGAAAAGTGCAATAGCAAAATTATGGAAGCAGCCAAGTGTTCAATGGTAGATGAATGTATAAAAAGGATGTGGTATGTATATATAATGGCACATTATTCAGTCATAAAAAGGAATGAAATCTTGCCATTTGCAAAGACATGAATGAAGCCAAAGTATAATGCTAAGTGAAATCAGTCAGTCATAGAAGGACAATTACCATATGATTTCACTCATATGTGGAATTTAAGAAACAAAACAAACAAGCAAAGAGGAAAAAAAAGGAAGAGAGAAACAAACCAACAAGCCAACTCTTAATGACAGAGAACAAACTGATGGTTACCAGAATGGAGGTGGGAGAGAGGATGGGTGAAACAGGTGATGGGGATTAAGGAGGGTACTTGTGATGAGCACTGGATGATGTATGGAAGTGTTGAATCATTGTATTGTACACCCGAAACTAATATAACACTGTATGTTAACGATACTGGAATTAAAATAAAATAGAATAAAATAAAATAGAAACACTATATAATATGCACAGACTAAGATTAAACTTCCAGTGTTTAACTCTTTAAAAAGTAAATAAATAAATCTGGGGACTGAAGCCATGAGTGCATGACTTTAACCCATGGAAACTATATTGCATAAAGAGAAGAGTGTCAAAAGTGGAAGAAAGCCTTGGGACACCATACTTTAAAACTACAAAGAGAAAGAAGGATCCACAATGGACAGAGTGGAACTGCCTAGAGACCAGCGGGAAAAAGAGTATGATGCTATAAAAAATTAAGAGAAAAAAGATTCCTATGATGTGAGTAGTAATTGGGCATGCTCAATGCTATAGTGAGTTACAAAAAAAAAGTCATGTTTAGTTATTTTCTTTGGATCTAGCTCTTCAAATATTATCAGGTCTTAAAGAAGGTACTATTAGATGAATTCTGTTAAGGGTCCTAAATTAGTGCATTTGGGCATGATGAAAACAGGAAGCAGAGAAAATGAATGAAGAGTTTTTTAATATAACAGAAGCAACTTGGAAGTAATAGAGAGCAAATACCAGCAATCTTGAGGATGGTTGGAAGAGGATGACAATGTCAGGTCTGTGAGGCAGGACTTATTATCCTACAGAAGCATTATAGAAAGTAACAATGTAAGCAAAGCCCACAGAATAATATACTAAAAATAATACACCAAAAAACAGGGGGATAAACTTCTTATTCTACTAAGAGTTAGGTAGTTCTTCCAGAATCAAAACCATAAATGTTTGATTAATATGAATTAAGAGGTTGAGATGTTATTTTATGAAATTATAGAAAGAAGATGAGGAACAATGAAAAATTAGAAAATGACTTCCTGCTTTTCAGTGACTTGTTCCATACCCTTTACATGTAAATCCAAACATCTTGGCTCCATGCTAGATTACATAAAGTATAATGTGTCAATTAAAGTCAGTAGATCAAATTTTAATTACTTAGAATCTAATTTTGTATACAGTTAGAAAGTAATTCTGGAGAGACATGTAGCCTGGAGTTCTACATATTGTTTTTATATGAAAATTATGTCTACTGGTCCTGCAAAAGGAAGAAATTATTTCTTCCTGTGTATTCACAACAGCCAGGGAGAAGCTGAAATGCAATGCTACAAATTCTATCTTCTTTTTACCTCTTACTTCTCTTTTTAGTTCTTAATTCTTTACTTACTTTACTTTCCATTTCTACTGTCACTAATTTTTTTCTAAACCCACTTACTTATGTCCCTGGGGCATCAGCCTTTCCTTTCTACAATCCATTCTCTATATAATGGATACACTGATTTTTTTTTAAAACAAGTGTCTCAAAATGTCTCTTCCAGTTCAAAACAACTAAAAATAAGAACTTATCTCCTCTTCCTGCTAAGTGTCAAATAAAATTACAGCAAATGAAGAGACCAGTGGAAAAACAAAATAAGCAAAAGGCAGCCCAATGTACACATGAACAGTCTACAATGGGGAAAAGACCATATCCCACGGAGGTAACTAGCTTAAAGAGCAGGGTCATTTAAGGTGGGAGTAGACTTCTTAAAAACAGAGTTAATTGAAAGTCTGTCTACTGAAGTAGTATACTAGTGAGGTGCCCCACACTCACTCCACTTCTAACCGACCTCTTTCCCCTAGGCACATTGAACATCGCAGCCCAGATTATATTTCCAGATATCCAAAAATAGCACTTGAATAATTTTAATTAACTACATAAGCATATGACTCGTAATATTGCTGGATGGCTTCCAGTGCCACAAAGTAAACCTTTCCTCATTTTAGCATTCAGAGTAGTTTCTTTATCTGCTCACCCTAAGGGTGACAGGCATTTTCAGTTCTGAGGTTCTAATCCTAGTCCTACAGATGAGAAAGAGCTAGCAGAGAAACAAGCATACACGAGCAGAGAAAAATGAAAACAGCTAGCCATCTTCCTTTCTTAAATATGAATAAGACTACTGGATACATAATAAAATGGAAAACAAAGATATATAAAAATTGCTGAAAAAAGAGGAAACAAATGCATGCCAGAACACAAAAGAAAGTTCTAAAACAAAACACCAGTATATATTGAAGAATTGGAAAAATCAATATATACACTAAAGAACAGCAGACCGTGAAAACAAATGTATGTTTTAAATTCTTGGACAGTAACATTACTCTATTTCTGGGATCCCTGTGATTTATTATCATAATCTAAAGAAAATCTGAATTTTTCTATTTGAACTAAGAGTTTTAGCTCCTTTTCCAGAAAGTAATTACTATAAGTTTTAATTAGGAGCATTATTAGCAAATATTACATATTAACTCTTTCAACTCTCATATGAAGGTAAATAACAGCAATTAATATATCATTAGCCAAAAGAAGAAAAGGTAAGCAAAGCCATAATACTTTGCTGAATTTTTGCTTTACATATGCTTAATAAATGTACCATTTACTGTGCAATTTGGCACAAGAATTAGGAGTCAAATTTGTGCATTTGCAAAAGAAAAAAAGAGGCTTAATTCTTTTTCTGTACTATGTCATAGTATTAGAAAAGAAGAAAATTACAAATATATAATTATATGAATTATCCATACAAATAACTAACAAACCGCCAGTTCTTTTCTTAGATTTTAATATTTCGTTCTGAAAAAATGAAAAATTCTAACAAATAAATATATTATAAATTTTCTAGCCTACAGGAAAAAAATAATTTCTCACTTTACCTACTTTTAATAACCATTATGAATGAACTAACTATGCAACTATTACATGAGTCAAATGTGTATAAACATTATTATATTGCCTTCTATTATAATTAACATACATTTTTACAACAATGAAAACTAGGAAAAAAGTATAATGGATAAAAATTGTGCATTAAATACTTATAAAAAAGGGATATGGTGATTGACTCTGGAGTAAATTCTATAGTACAAAGTCTTATGACTCCATTGTGGGTAATAAAACATATTTTCATTCTTGATATATATGTTATAGTTCTATGCCCTTATTCTAATAAAATAGGTTTACTATGTGCATTTATGAATGCAGAAAGTGTCTGCATGTATGAATCCCTCACTGGCTTATGACTGGTTGTAGCTTCCAGGGACTATCAAAATGTTAATCTTTTTGCAGAATGGAGTATTTTGATTTCTCAAACAGTAAATGGGACAGTAGTGAAGTCAAGGAAAGCATCAAGAATCATCACACTGGTGGCAGACTTTGATTACTGTCCTTCATACCACTGTGGACAATTACAAAAACAAAAACAAAGCAAACTACACATCTATTAGCTTCACAAGGGAGGAGGCAGTGAAATGTCACTGTTAAGAAGTTAAAATACCATTATGAAATGTTTGAAATTTAATTTTAAAGCAAAAAGAATGAAAACATCTAGATTTTACATAATCCTAGGCTGATGTCCTTTATTCAGATTTAGCTATACTTGGGACACTTCTATTTCCCTACATTTATTTATACTCTTCCCTCACCATGGCACATTTTCATATTCCTCTGTCTGTCCAATTGTTCTTCATTTTTGAATGCCAAAATCATTTCTGTCTCAAAATTTCTCTCTAATATTTGTTCAGTCTGATTTACTTTCTTCATTCTCTTCATGTCAAGATATAATGGCAACAATATTATGCAAATTAGTACATTGTACTGTACATATTAGGTATTTGTCCTCTGTTTATGATTCATATTATTAACTAGACTATAAGGTCATTCATGGCAGGCTCTGCCTTTGAACCATTTTTTTATATCTATCCTCGATGACACAAAAAACACTTTGCCTTGTATGTAATTAATTTCAATAAATATTTTCCTACTGTGGGATAAATGAAAATTTTCAACAGATACATGTAATGTGTCAGACTTGACTAAAAATTACTTCCAAGAATTAAAAGTGGAGATTGTATTGGCATTTCATATAATATAATAAGAGGGTTCTTATTTAAACATAAGTTTGAGTAACTATTAAGAAACCAAAGTTATATTAAGATGAATTGACAGAAATACAATGTCCATAACAAAAGTGGTGGCTATGGCATTAAGTGGGTCATAATCCTCTATCCTGGGTGCTATAAACACTATAATAATAGATTCTAAACTTTAAGAACACTGGCAATATGGAAGATATCTGGATAAGAAAGATTAAAAAGATTAAGATTGAGGGGTTATGGTTCAGGATGATCACATAGAAAGCTCATAAATTCACTTTTACCTACAAACACACCAAATCTACAACTATATATGGGACAATTCCCTTTGAAAGAAATCCAGAAGATCACTGAGTGACTCCTACACATGAGATGAATGAAACACACACACACACACACACACACACACACACACACACACACACTGAAACAGGTAAGAGAGGTTGAGACACAATCTTATCATAAACCCCATTCTTAGTACAGGGACAAAAAAAAAAAAAAAGAGAACTCACAACTCCCAGCTTCTCCCTGAGGAGTGAAGAGTTTGGACCCTACATCTAGCACCAAACTTTTAGTACTTCTACCTGAGAGATGGACTTTCAAAACATCTAGCTTTAAAAGCCAGTAGGAGGGTTGTCAGGTAACATAGTGAGTTAAGCATCCAACTTTTGGTTTCAGCTCAGGTCATGATCCCCATGTCTGGCTCTCTGCTCAGCACAGAGTCTGCTTAAGACTCTCTCTCCCTCTCCTCTGCTTCTCTCTCTCTCTGAAATGATCTTAAAAAATAAAAATAAAAATAAAAGCTAGTAGGGCTTGCAGCCATGAGACCTACAAGGCTATAGTGAACTCAGGGACAGATGTTAAAGGGCTCATGTGACTCACCATGGCTAATTCCACAGGGTACAATGCAGAGAAAACAGACTGAAAATTGCCCAGTCTTTCCATGAAAGAGGATTATTAGTTTATCATAATAGCTATGGGGGCCTTTGGAACAGGCTTCTATTTTAACACATATCAAGAGGCAAACTGCAATAGTCTCCATTGATAGAGAGGCAGCAGGCACCATCTTTAGGCTCTCCTCCTCTGCCTCACTCCAAGTCACCAGCATCCCAGAAAGGAGTTTGTACACATGTCTGGCACCCCAGTTTTTGTTTATGCCCACATCAGACAAAATAGACTTTAAGACAGACAGCAATAAGAGACAAAGAAAGTCATTATATAATGACAAAGGAGTTGATCCAAAAAGAAGATAAAAATATTGTAAATATTTATGCATCCAACATAGAGGCAACTACACATACAAAACATGTCAATAGACAAAGGAAAAAACAGCAACACAACAATAGTAGGGGACTTCAATATCCCACTTTCATCAATGGATAGACCATCAAGACATAAAATCAATAAGGAAATGTTGGACTGAAATTTGATGTTAAACGAGATTCATAGACCTTTACAGAATATTCCATCCAAAAGCAGCAGAATAAACATTCTCAAAAGCAAATGGAATATTCTCCAGGACAGACCATATGTTAGACCACAAAACAACTATTAATGAATTTGAGAAGGCTGAAATCAAACCAAGCATCATTTCAGACCACAATGGTATGAAATAAAAATCAATTACAAGAAGAAAATTGGAAAATTCACAAATATGTAAACATTAAACAATACACTACCAAACAACCAATGGATCAAAGAAGAAATCAAAAGTGAAATTTTAAAAAAACACTGAAATAAATGAAAATAGAAATACAACATACCTTATACATGATAAAAAAATGCAACATACCAAAACTTATCAGATGCAGCACGCAGTTCAAAGAGGGAATTTCACAGCAATAAATGCCTACATTCAGAAATAATAAAGAAATCAAGTAAACAACCTAAGATTACACCTCAAGGAACTGGAAAAAGAAGAATAAATGCATCCCAATGTTAGTATGGGAAGAAATAATAAAGATCAGTGTGGAAATAAATGAAAGAGAAACTACAAAAAAAAAGATCAATGAAACTAAGAGCTGGTTCTTTGAAAAGATAAACAAAATTGTCAAGTCTTTAGCTAGACTCAGCCAGACAAAAAGAGAGAGAACTTAAATGAAAGATGAGACATTAAAACTGATAGCACAGAAATACAAAAGGTCATAAGAGACTACTGTGAACAATTACATGCCAACAAGTTAAACCTAGAAGAAATGGGTAAATACCTAGAAACACACAACTTACCAAAATCAAATCATGATAAAATAGAAAATCTAAACAGACCAATTACTCATAAGGAGATTGAATCAGTACTCAAAACCTCGAAAAAAACAGAAGTCTGGGAAAGGATGACTTCACTGGTAAATTCTTTCAAACATGAAAGAAGAAAGGAAGGAGGGAAGGAAGGAGGGAAGGAAGGAAGGAAGGAAGGAAGGAAGGAAGGAAGGAAGGAAGGAAGGAATTGTGGTATGTATATGTACAAGGGAATATTATTCAGCCATAGAAAGAATGAAGCCCTGCCATGTGCAGCAACATGGACAGAGCTAAAGGGGATTATGGTAAGTGAAATAAGTCAGACATAGAAAGACAAACACCATGTGATCTCTCTTTTGTGGAATCTAAAGTAAAAAAAAAGCAAACAAACAAAAACAAACAGAAAACGAAGCTCAGAGATACCAAAAATGGACTGATGTCTGCCAGAATCAGGTGGTAGTGGAAGGGGGAGAAATAGGTGAAAGGAGTAAGAAGAAAAAAGGAAAATTTTTAAAGAGAAAAAATAGTGCTGCTACTACTTGCTTGGTAAGTAAGGAACTTGATTGGAATGGAACTTTATTGAATGATGTGCTGACTCTCCTGGAACGCATGTAGAGGAGTGTTAAACCTCATGCAAAAGATGATTATAAGAGTGTTTCATGCTCAGCACTAGAGAACAGCGTTATATCAGTTCACAGATGTGCTTCTTATTGCATATATTTCTAAGTGCGCTTCTTACTTGTCATGCTTAGAAAAGTGATATTTCAGTGAAGGGATGTGGTGATGATTCCATAAAGCATACAGACAAGTGAATAAAGACATTTAATTAACATATTTCTTAAAATGTTAGTAGCTACAGAATGTTGTAGTGAACCAAATGACTTCTTTATTTTATGTAGTTAAATGTTTAAATATGGTCAGAGAACCTGGATATACATTTTTCAGAAGAAGATACGCAACCTGACAACTGGTACATAAGAAGGTATTCAATATCACTAATGATCAGGGAAATGAAAATCAAAACCACAATGAGATATTACCTCACACCTATCAGAATGGTTATTAAAAAGACAAATTAAAAGGAGTGCTGCTGAGGATGTGGAGAAAAGGAACCCTAAATTGTCATAGCCCCTAATGAATGCTATAAACATTCCTCAAAATATTAAAAGTATAACTGCTATATGATCCAGAAATTCCTCTCCTGAGTATATAGCCAAAGGAAATGAAATCTCTATCCAAAGATTATCTCCACCCTCATATTCATTGAAACATTATTCACAACTCCAAGACATGGAAACTACCAAAGTGTCTGTTGAAGGATGAATGAATAAAGAAAATGCAACACACACACACACACACACACACACACACACACACAGAGAAGAATATTATTCAGCCATGAAAACATGGAAATTCTCTACGTATGTTTATCCTGTATAATGATGTCCTCATCATACTTCAGATGTGACTACACTGATAGGTCATGTCTCTCTATTTCCCTAAGTTTATCTAACCTGATCTCAGAAAACAAGGGGAAAAAATCACAGAGGAACAGAGAGGTTAAGTAACCTCCTAATGTCACACCACAGAGCCCGGTAGCCTGAATCCAGAATGAAGGCTCTTAGCCACCTCAATATGTAGGTATCTGTTGTACTATTCTTTTTACTTTGCCTACATTTGAAATAGTTTATAATTGTTTTTTTAAAGGATTTGAAGTAAATATGGCAAATGCTTAAAAAAAGATTATCAAAGTATAATTGCTCACAAATGTCAAATATTTAACATATCTATACCTGTAATTAATCCTGATTACATTACATGATACATGATTCATAATGTTCATATATATCAACATATACAATATTCAGTATATCATAAAAAGTATAGAATTAAAAAAAGAAACCACAAAGATTCCAGATCTAGATAATATACTGGTTAAGTACAATGCATCCTGTCTTTCCCACTTAATATCACCATAAAACCTGGATTGAACATAGAGCAGCTATTTAAGGCCTCTGAAAATGTCTCAATAGAAGCCTGACTCAGTGAAGATCCCAAAGAGTTTTTGAATGCATGGGTTTTATATACTGACATTTACCAGAATTAGAAATTAAAACAGAAACTGTTTATAAAAAAAAAATTTTTTAAAAGGCATATGTTTACATTCCATTACTTGTCAGAGTGGTGATATTATCACCATGTATCACAAACCTCTGGAAATTTCCACTGTATGATCATATGAGAGAGAGTGGAAAGGGCAAATAACAACATCTTTATGATAAAGAAAATAGTTTTGACCACATATTGAGAACTGTTGCCTATGTGTAACAAATAAAGAATAAATATCATTTCAAAGCCCACATGAAACATTCATCAAATTATAACAAAGAGAAGGAATCTTCAGACAAATATTTTAAAAACTAATTTCATACTGAACATAAAGCAAAAGTGGGGTGGGGACTGAAAAACTCTAATAAAAAGTTGGGAAAAAAGGTTTAGAATTGAAAAAGACATTTCTAGGTAATGGAGACACATGTTTTTTAATGTCTCTTCCTCAGTCCTGGTTCCCAGCATTTACTTGCTTAAGGCTCTCCATTCACATAGAATCGTGGCAGGGTTAAGAAGGATAACAAATCTACTGCTACTTTTTTACACTTGGGCTCATCAAGGCCATATCTGGGGTGGTGGAGTTGACCAATATCAGTATTTAAATATCCTTGAACAGTCTCAATTCTTCCAGTGTTCCAGAGAGAAAGCTTCTCCATTAAATCTCTTATTATCTAAGAAATACTATGAATAAGGTAAATGGCTCAGCATTCCCCAAAAAACATTTATGAGAAGTTATCAGATGTTATGCCTATTAGAAATGTTAGACTTATGATGACCTATCTAAATATTTTTGAAATCTGTAGGAAAAAATATTATGTAGATTACTTTTTATTTTATAAGGTAGCATTAAGTTCTGACATTTGAGAGACTTTCAGTAAAAATAATTTTCCTTATTTGGCTTTAAGAATATCAAGGGCTAGGGCGCCTGGGTGGCTCAGTGGGTTAAAGCCTCTGCTTTCGGCTCAGGTCATGATCTCAGCGTCCTGGGATCGAGGCCCATATCGGGCTCCCTGCTTGGCGGGGAGCCTGCTTCCCCCCTCTCTCTCTCTGCCTGTTTCTCTGCCTCCTTGTGGTCTCTCTCCTTCTGTGAAATAAATAAATAAAATCTTTAAAAAAAAAAAAAAAAAAAAANGAATATCAAGGGCTAGGAATAAGATTTATTTTTTCTGGAGCGCCTGGGTGGCTCAGTGGGTTAAAGCCTCTGCCTTCAGCTCAGGTCATGATCTCAGGTCCTGGGATCAAGCCCCACATTGGGTTCCCTGCTTGGCAGGGAGCCTGCTTCCTCCTTTCTCTCTGCCTGCCTCTCTGCCTACTTGTAATCCCTCTCTGTCAAATAAATAAATGAAATCTTAAAAAAAAAATTTATTTTTTCAAAGAAATTTTTATTTCAATAGAAAAATATTTAAACTGTGGTTTTAGAATTTTAGAACATATAAACAAATATAACACATGATAAACATAAAATGCATTTGGACAATATTAAAATGTAAATTTTAAGTGTGACTTAAAAATATCTTAAGATATTTTAGGCCTAGGCAGATGCAGGAATACTCAACATCAGGAAAAACAGAATGCATGCCAATAGTAGAAATACAAGGAAATTGAAGAGAGAAACAGCGACAGAGGGAACACAAGCCAGGAAACCTGAGCTGAAGGCAGACGCTTAATGACTGAGCCACCCTAGTGCCCCGATGATAGTCCTTTTTAAAAGAAGATCGAAGAGAAGAGCAGCACTTCTAGGAACAGAAAAGTGACCACTTGCTGGAAGGTAGGACGTGCGGAAAAGTGAATCTGAGGTGATACATGGGAAGATAGACTTCTGTGGGGGGGGGGGCTGTCTCCCAGCTTGCGGTAGAGCAGTGGAGCACAAAATTGGAACTTTTAGAAGTCTGCTCCACTGAGGGATATTGCTCCAGAGGCTAAGAAGGGGGTGGAGCCCTCGTGGGGACAGTGTGGTTTCAGGACCTGTGGGGACACAAAAAGACCAGCAATGTCTGAGTGTGGCAGAGTTTCCATGTATCAGAGAGGGGAAGCCAGCTGCAGAGACAGAGCTGAGCAGTGGGGTCTCAGCTTGGGATTACCTTAAACTGTGATCCAAGGCAGAGTCAGGCCACAACTCTTCAAGCAGGGACCCCACAAGTGGCAGATCTGGGGAGACCCCTTCCTTCCTCCATTGGGAGAAGCAGTGCAGGAGTGAACTGCAGGAATCTGCTGGGTTTGGAGACTCCAAACAAGGCCTTATTCCAGATATAGAAACGCTTGGTCACAGGCCAGGTGAGCACGGAGTGTGGGACCAGAGGGATTGACTGCTTTTTTCTGAGGGTGCACTGAGGAGTGGGGCTCCTAGCTCTTGGCTCATCCCAGGGTGGGGGCAGGGATTAGGAGCCTCTGTCTTCACCCCTGTCCTCCAAAGCTGTACGGAAAGTGTTCAGGGAACAAAAACTCCCGAGAGCGAACCAGAGCAGATTACTTAGCCTGGTCCCTGGCAAGGGTGGTGCAATTCCACCTCAAGCAAAGGCACTTGAGAATCACTGCAACAGGCCCCTCCCCCAGAAGATCAGCAAGAACATCCAGCCAAGACCAAGTTCACTGATCAGAGAACTGTGGAACTCCAGAGCTAGGGGAATGTAGCACATAGAATTCATGGCTTTTCCTCCCATGATTCTTAAGACTTTCAAAGTTAAAATTTTTAAATTTTATTTTTTCTTATCCTTTTTAAAAAATTTTTCCTCTTAAGAAATTAATAAATAAATAAAATTTTCCTCTTTCCCATTTTAACCTTTTTAAAACTATTTTATCAGTAACTTTTAAAAAATCTTTTAAAATTTTCATTTTTATAGTCATACTATATCCCTTCATTGTATTTAACCTTATTTTTTTGCATACATGTAAGTTTTTCTTCCTTTAAAATTTTGGAATACTGCTTCTTCTAACAGATCAAAATATACCCTAACTCTAAAGTATGGCTTTGTTCTAGTCTCTAGTCTGATCACGGTCTCTCTTTCTTTTTTTTTTCTTTTTTCTTTTTTCAACCAGCTTATCTTATCAATTCATTTTTTAGAATATTTTCTTAATTTTCATCTTTACAGTCATAGTCCATCCCTTCATTGTGTTTACCCTTATTTTTGTACATATATATATAAGTTTTGCTTTCTTTAAAATTTGGGGACACAGTTTCTTCTAATAGACCAAAATACACCCCAAATCAACTATGTAACTCTGTTATAATCATATATTTTATTCCTTTTTTTTCTTTCTTTCTCTTTTCTTCTCCCCCCAGTTTTCGGTCTCTTCTGATTTGGTTAGTGTATATTTTGCTGGGGTTGTTGCTATGCTTTTAGTATTTTGTCTCCCATTCACCTGTTCTTATCTGGATAAAATGACAAGATGGAAAAACTCACCTGAAAAAAAGAACAAGAGGTAGTATCAGTGGGGCAAAGGACCTAATCAATACGGACATTAGTAAGATGTCAGATCCAGAGTTCAGAATGATGATTATCAAGGTGCTGGCTGGGCTTGAAAAAAGTATAGAAGATACTAGAGAATCCCTTTATGGAGAAATAAAAACCTTTTCTGGAGAGATAAAAGAACTAAAATCTAACAAAGTCAAAATTTAAAAAATAAAGCTATTAATGAGGTACAGTAAAAAATGGAGGCTCTTACTGCTAGGATAAATGAGGCAGAAGAGAGAACAAGTGATATAGAAGACCAAATGATAGAGAATAAAGAAGCTGAGAAAAAGGAGGTAAACAACTACTGGACCACGACAGGAGAATTTGAGAGATAAGTGTTACCATGAGACAAAACAATATTAGAATAACTGGGATCCCAGAAGAAGAAGAAAGAGAAAGGGGGACAGAAGGTATATTGGGGCAAATTACAGCAGAGACTTTCCCTAATTTGGCAAAGGGAATAAGCATCAAAACCCAGGAGGCACAGAGAACGCCCCTCAAAATCAATAAAAATAGGGTCAACACCCCGTCATCTAATAGTAAAGCTTACAAGTCTCAGTGACAAAGAGGAAATCCTGAAAGCAGCTCAGGACAAGAGATCTGTAACATACAATGGTAGAAATATTAGATTGACAGCAGACCTATCCACAGAGACCTGGCAGGCCAGAAAGGACTGGCATGATATATTCAGAGCAGTAAGTGAGAAATATATGCTTCCAGGAATACTATATCCAGCTAGGCTGCCATTGAAAATAGAAGAGGAGATAAAAAGCTTCCAGTACAAATGGAAACTAAAAGAATTTGCAAACACCAAACCAGACCTGCAGAGAATATTGAAAGGGGTCCTCTAAGCAAAGAGAGAGCCTAAAAGTAATATAGACCAGAAAGGAACAGAGACAATATATAATAACAGTCGCCTTACAGACAATACAATGGCACTAAATTCATATCTTCCAATAGTTATCCTGAATCTAAATGGGCTAAATTCCCCCAATAAAAAGACACGGGGTATCAGAATGGATAAATAAACAAGACCCATCAATATGCTGTCTGCAAGAAACTCACTTTAGACCCAAAGACACCTCTAGATTTAAAGTGAGGGGTGGAAAACAATTTACCATTCTAATGGACATCAAAAGAAAGCTGGAATAGCAATCCTTGTATCAGATAAATTAGATTTTAAGCCAAAGACTAAAATAAGATGTGAGGAAGGACATTATATCATACTTAAAGGGTCTAATATCTACACCCCTAACATGGAATCAGCCAATCACATAAACCAATTAATAACAAAATCAAAGAAACACATTGACAATAATATAAAAATAATAGGGGACTTTAACACCCCCCTCACTGAAATGCACAGATCATCTAAGCAAAAGATCAACAAGGAAATAAAAGCTTTAAATGACACCCTGGACCAGATGGACATCACAGATATATTCAGAACATTCCATCCCCAAGCAACAGAATACACATTCTTCTCTAGTGCACATGCAACATTCTCCAGAACAGATCACATCCTGGGTCACAAATCAGGTCTCAACAGGTACCAAAAGACTGGGATCATGCCCTGCATATTTCATAAAGCAATGCTTTGAAACTAGAACTCAAACACAAGAGGAAAGTTGGAAAGAACTCAAATGCGTGGAGGCTAAAGAACATCCTACTAAAGAATGAATGGGTCAACCAGGAAATTAAAGAAGAATTTAAAAAATTTATGGAAACAAATGAAAATGAAAACACAACGGCTCAAAATCTTTGGGATGCAGCAAAGGCAGTCCTGTGTGGAATGTATATAGCAATTCAAGCTTTTCTCAAGAAACAGGAAAGGTCTCAAAAATGAAACCTAACCCTACACCTAAAAGAGATAGAGAAAGAACAGCAAATAAAGCCTAAACCCAGCAGGAGAAGAGAAATAATAGAGATAAGAGCAGAAATCAGTGAAATAGAAACCAAAAGAACAGTAGAACAGATCAACAAAACTAGGAGATGGTTCTTTGAAAGAATTAATAAGACTGATAAACTCCTGGCTGGACTTATCAAAAATAAAAGAGAAAGGACCCAAATTAATAAAATCATGAATAAAAGAGGAGAGATCACAACCAACACTAAAGAAATACAATTATAAGAATATATAACAAGCTTCTATACATCAGCAAATTTGACAATCTGGAAGAAATGGATGTATTCCTATATATGTATAAACTTCCAAAACTGAACCAGGAAGAAACAGAAAACCTGAACAGACCAATAGCCAATAAGGTCATTGAAGTAGTCATCAAAAATCTACCAACAAACAAGAGGCCAGGGCCAGACAGCTTTCCAAGGGAATTCTACAAAACATTTAAAGAAGAATTAACACCTATTATTTGGAAGCTGTTTCAAAAAATAGAAATGGAAGGAAAACTTCCAAACTCATTTTATGAGACCAACAGTACCTTGATCCCAAAACCAGACGAAGATCCCATCAAAAAGGAGAATTACAGACCAATATCCTTGATAAACACGGATGCAAAACATCTCACCAAAATACTAGCCAATAGTATCCAACAGTACATTAAAAAGATCATTCACTACAACCAAGTGGGATTTATTCCTGGGCTTCAAGTTTGGTTCAACATCCGTAAATCAATCAATGTGATAGAACACATTAATAAAAGAAAGAACAAGAACCATATGATACTCTCAATAGATGCTAAAAAAGCACTTGACAAAGTACAGCACCCTTTCTTAATCAAAACTCTTCACAGTATAGGAATAGAGGGTACATACCTTAATATCATAAAAGCATTCTATGAAAAACCTACAGTGAATATCATTCTAAATGAGGAAAAAGAGAGCTCTTCCCCTAAGGTAAGAAACACAGCAGGGCTGTCCACTATCGCCACTGCTATTCAACATAGTACTAGAAGTCCTAGCCTCAGCAATCAGACAACAAAAAGAAATAAAAGGCACCCGAATTGGCAATGACGAAGTCAAACTCTCACTCTTTGCAGATGATATGATACTTTATGTGGAAAACCCAAAAGACTTCACTCCAAAACTGCCAGTACTCATATAGGAATTCAGTAAAGTTTCAGGATATAAAATCAATGCACAGAAATCAGTTGCATTTCTATACACGAACAGCAAGACAGAAGAAAGAGAAATTAAGGAGTTGATCCCATTTACAATTGCACCCAAAACCATAAGATACCTAGGAATAAACATAACCAAAGAGGCAAACAATCTGTATTCAGAAAACTATAAAGTACTCATGAAAGAAATTGAGGAAGAAACAAAGAAATGGAAAAACGTTCCATGCTCATGGATTGGAAGCACAAATATTGTGAAAATGTCTATGCTACCTAAAGCAATTTACACATTTAATGCAATCCCTATCAAAATACCACCAATTTTTATCAAAGAAATGGAACAAATAATCCTAAAATTTATACAGAACCATAAAAGACCTTGAATAGCCAGAGGAATGTTGAAAAAGAAAACCAAAGTTTGTGGCATCACAATTTCAGACTTCAAGCTCTATTTCAAAGCTGTTATCATCAAGACAGTATGGTACTGGCACAAAAACAGACACATAGTTCAATGGAACAGAATAGAGAGCCCAGAAATGGACCCTCAACTCTATGGCCAACTAATATTTGACAAAGCAGGAAAGAATGTCCAATGGAAAAAAGACAGTCTCTTGAACAAATAGTATTGGAACACTATTGGACAAATTGGACAGTCACTTGCAAAAGAATGAAACTGGACCATTTCCTTACACCATACACAAAAATAGACTCAAAATGGATGAAAGACCTCAATGTAAAACAGGAATCCATCAAAATCCTTGAGGAGAACACAGGCAGCAACCTCTTTGACCTTAGCCACAGCAACTTCTTCCTAGAAACATCACCAACACCAAGGGAAGCAAGGGCAAAAATGAAATATTGGGACTTCATCAAGATCAAAAAGCTTTTGTACAGCAAAGAAAACAGTCAACAAAACCAAAAGACAACTGACAGAATGGGAAAAGATATTTGCAAATGACATATCAGATAAAGGGCTAGTATCCAAAATCTCTAAAGAACTTATCAAACTCAACACCCAAAGAACAAACAACCCAATCAAGAAATGGGCAGAAGACATGAACAGACATTTCTGCAAAGAAGACATCAAAATGGTTAACAGACACATGAAAAAGTGTTCAACATCACTCGACATCAGGGAAATATAAGTCAAAATCACCATGAGATACCACCTCACACCAGTCAGAATGGCTAAAATTAACCAGTCAGGAAACAACAGGTATTGGCGAAGATGCAGAGAAAGGGGAACCCTCCTACATTGTTGGTGGGAATGCAAGCTGGTGCAGCCACTCTGGAAAACAGTATGGAGGTCCCTTAAAAAGTTGAAAACAGAGCTACTCTATGACCCAACAGTCATGCTACTGGATATTTACCCTAAAGATACAAATGAAGTTATCCGAAGGGGCATGTGCACTCGAATGTTTATAGCAGCAACGTCCACAGTAGCCAAACTATGGAAAGAACCTAGATGTCCATCAACAGATGAATGGATGAAGAACATGTTGTATATATATATATATATACACACACATACATACACATACACACACAATGGAATACTATGCAGACATAAAAAATGAAATCCTGCCATTTGCAATGATGTGGATGGAACTAGAGGGTATTATGCTAAGCAAAATAAGTCAATCAGAGAAAGAAAACTATGATATGCTATCTCTGATATGAGGAATTTTAGAGGAAGGGCAGGGGGTCATGAGGGGTAGGGAGGGAAAAAATGAAAAAGATGGGACCGGGGAGGGAGACAAACCATAAGAGACTCTTAATCTCACGAAACAAATTGAGGGTTGCTGGGGGGTTGGGGGGAGGAATAGGGTGCTGGGTGATGGACATTGGGGAGGGCATGTGCTATGGTGAGTGCTGTGAATTGTGTAAGACTGTTGATTCACAGACCTGTACCCCTGAAGCAAATAGTACATTATATGTTAAAAAAAAAGATATTTTAGGCCTAGTCATGGGCTCTGGTACCAAGGTATAGGCTAGTCTCTTTAATAAATGATGTTGGGAAAACTGGACAGCCATATGCAAAAGAATAAAGTTGGACCTTTATCTAATACCATACACAACAATCAAGTCAAAATTGATTAAAGTGTTAAATATAAGACCTGAAACCACAAACCTCCTAGAGGAAATCATAGGAGAAATCTTCTTGAGGTTAGTCTTAGGAATGATTTCTTACATATGACATCAAAGTCATAGGGAACAAATGCAAAATTATATAAGTAGGACTATATCAAACTACAATGCTTCTGTACAGCATAGGAAATTAGAAACAAAATGAAAAGGCAGCCTATAGAATAGAAGAAAATATTTGCAGAACATATATCTGATAAGAGGTTAATAGCCAAAATATATAAAAAGCACCTAAAACTCAGTAGGGAAAAATCCAATTTAAAAATGAGTAGAGAAACTAAATAGAGATTTCCCCACAGAAGACGTACAAATGGCTGGCCAACACATACCTGAAAAGATGCTCAACATCACTATCAGGAAGGTGCAGATCAAAACTACAATGAGATACCACTCACGCCAATCAAGATGGCTACTATCAAAAAGGGAAAATAAAAAAAGAAAAGGAAATGTTGACCAGGATGTGGAGTGAATAGAACCCTTGTACACTCTTGGTGGGAATGTAAATTGGTGCAGCCACTATGGAAAACAGTATGTAGTATCCTCAGGAAAAAATAAATAATCATGTGACCCTGCAAGCCCATATCTGAAATATACCCAAAGGTGTTGAAATCAGGATCTCAAAGATATATTTGTTCTCCCATGTTCAATGCAGTATTTACCACAATAGATAAGACATGAAAGCAACTTAGATGTCCACTGATGGATGAAATTGATGAAGAAAATGTGGTTTATACATGCAATGGAAAATTATTCAGCCTTAAAGAGAAGGAATTCCTGTTATTAGTGAGAATGTGGATGATCCTACAGGGCATTATGGTAAGTGAAATAAACCAGACACAGATGGATAAATACTATTTGATACCACTTAGATGAGAAATCTAAAGAAGTATAACTCATAGAAGGCAGAAAGTAGAATCATGGTTGCCAGAGGCTGAAAAGGGGGAAATAGGGAGTTATTAGTCAAAGGGTACAAGTTTCAGTTATGCAAGATGAATAAATATCTACTGTACAGTATAGTGCTTATAGTTAACACCAATATATTGTATACTAAAAAATTGCTAAGAGTGAATCTTATATTATGAGTTCTTTTAAAAATAATGAAAAATAAAAAAGGCAGGAGGAAACTTTTGGAGGTGATGGACTTGTTCATGACATTGATTGTCGTGACGGTTTCTTGGATGTACACTTATGCCCTAACTCATCCAGCTAAATATATTAAATATGTACGGTTTTTTGTATTTCAATTAAACCTCAATATATCACTTTAAAAAAATCTATTTTAACTACTCAATGTTGTTTCTACTCAGTTATTGGTACACTGTCATACGAGACGACTAAATGATATGTGATGTAAGAAACAAAGGTAGAAGAAAAATGATTAAATTTCCTTACTACATACAGCCCAGTGACAAGGCCTTGAAATAGGCAGAGTGACATTCCTCTTGGAACTCAGCTGCCTCGATGTTAATACTTTGCTAAGGGCAAAAGGCAATCTCAACCAGACCCCCAGGATCCTGTAAGTCTACTTTAACATAGAAAACTTCCTTTGGAAACTTCCTTTACCACCACACCCAAAATATAAATTGGCAATTATCCTCTAAGCTTATGATCCACAATATACATCTGAAGAGCCGCATGACTGAGGTTTTACTAAACAGTAATAAATGACCTTTTCCTAACAATAGCTAGCCCCCTCAGGATCCTGGAAACCTTGTTTCCAAAATACCTGGGGGGGGGGTCGGGGGGTCACCTTACACTATCCCTAGCTTCTTCCGAGCTTTAAAGTATATAATGGGCCACTCCTCATGACCCCAGTACAGCTCTTTCTGCCCATAGGTCCTGTTGCTGTGCTTTAGTAATGCCACCTTTTTGCACCAAAGATGTCTCAAGAATTCTTTCTTGGCTATCGGCTTCGAATCCTAATTTCTTTCCTACATCAGTACATGCTCACTAATTTGATGATATTTCCAAATGACAGCAAAAAATCTGGTAATGTGACTAGGGTCCTATTCTGACAAGTAAATAATAGAAGGAAAGAAAAGAACACAACTCACCTACATTCTTATCTTTGTTATCTTCACTGTCCTCAATAAAGTGAGTTATACCACTTTTGGTAATTCTTCTCCAATTTGTTATTAACAATTGCCATAAAACTAAATGTAGATAGCCTCCAACATAATACATTTTGCAATAAATGATTTTAATTTGAATAGGGACCAAGATTATCAGAGAAGCTCTTTGGTCCATAATTTTTTTAATCTCAGTAATGTGATAACATGATGACATTTCTAATTTCATTACATGCAATTAAAAAAGAAACTCTGGATTCCTGGCGCCTGAGTGGCTTAGTCAGTTAAGCATCTGCTTTCAGCTCAGGTCATGATCCCAGGGTCCTGTGTTTGAACCCCACATAGGGCTCCCTGCTGAGGAGGGAGCCTGATTCTCTCTCTCCCTCTGCTGCTCCCTCTGCTTATACTCTCTCTCTCTCTCTCTCTCTCTCTCTCTCTCGCTTTCTGTTAAAGAAATATAAATAAATAAATAAATAAATAAATAAATAAATAAATAAATAAATAAAATCTAAAAAAAAATAACCTCTAGACTGCTATTAAAACCAGTTAGTAGTAATGGAAGTAGTCATAACAAAAATAATAGCAGCAGAAACAGGAGTCTTAATAGAAGTAGGAGTTTAATTGTTGCCCTTCCACAAATCTACAAATGTAGATCATTATCTCTTTCACTCTCCAGTTAGGTGTTTAAAGCATTGGAGTCTGTGGTAGTTCTTTTAAAGGGAGAAGAGAAGTATATGTTTTGGTTATACTCACAGTAAAGTTTGTTGGGAACATGAGGACAAGTGAAGGCATTTGTGGAGTGAGAGCTCTCTGAAAATCCAACAGTGCCAGCCAGATGTTGGAGAGAGGGTCTATGGCTGTTTCCATGTTTAGGTAACCTTGGACCTGGTAAATGTCTGATAAAGGCTCATACTGTAGATACTTACCTGTCCTAGAAAACGGGAGAATCTCATTCAGTGGTCGCTAGCTGCTCAGGATGAAGTGCTCTGTGAGTGAGGGTGTCCTCCGTGGTGACTTTGTTTGGCTATGATTTCAATGATCAGACCCTACATAGAAGTTAGTTTTTGATCACTTTTAACTGTTGCCTATGGAAAGAGGTTAGTACCCTCTGAATTAGGCAGCCTAGTCTGTCGGTGAGTTGAAACCTGGTTGCAGTGGTTACTTCTTCTTTTAATGAACAAGGTAAAGCTGTGGTCCTCTCCTAACAGGACATCCAAATACACTTTTCTCTTTCATTTCCCTTCTTTCTTCCTCTCTCAGGCTCTCTCTCCTTTCTATGGTACATAAATTCAGGTCTCAAATTACTTTCTCATCCTGGATGCAAGAAAGCTATAATAGTTTCACAATATGCAGATGGTCACAAAATTGTCAAAGGGTCAAAATAATTGAAGGGTCAAAGAAAAAGAAACTAGATTTGGGTGGCACCTGAAAGAAAAAAAATAAATGCAGCTTTCTACTCATTTACCATACTGTGAAGCAAAGCGATCAACAAGGCCTGCTGCTGAAATCTGTTCTTTTACTCCCCCTGGAATCTATAAAAGTGGGCTATCTAAATATCACCAGATACTTGAGGAAGGCCTCAGATAAGAGAGATAAAAACAAACAAAAGGAAAAGCAAAACCTGAAAGAAAACCAAACAAACAGATACATTGCTGAAAAAAAAAGTAGCCCAAAACCTCACCCCAAATTCCATAAATAATATTCTCTCAGACATAAAAAACAATCTACAAAATAAGAATAGAAAACTATAAGGAAGGACATGGTGAGGTGAATGTCAGCAGTTGAAAACACAGTAGCAAAAGTTTTAAGTTAGGTTAGGCTATAAAAGATCAATGGAGAAAAATCTCAGAAATTTAAAACAAACAAAAAATAAGGAGAAGGAAAATAGGGAAGAAGAGGCAGAAAGGATGGAGAGAAAGGAAGAGAGAATGCAAATGAGGAAAAGGTGAATTTGAATATCCTATTAGGAAAAGAACAGGGGTTTACCTTGGCCATTAAAAAGAGAAGTAACATTTGTAACTGGTTTTGGACTCATGGAAAAAAACAGGCTACTCTTGTCCAAAGGAAAATAATTTGAGTGGCTGTTTTTTGCATTTTCCAAGAATGGAGGAAGGGTAGAGGACAGAGATAACTGAAGCCTATTTCCTGAATCTATGGGTTCTGTTTCAAATTTCATGAGTACTCTTTTTTGAATAAAATGATCTGTCTCTTCTGCAAAGGATAATTCCAGACAATTTGTGAGAGAGTCCTTAAAGTATTACTTGCAAAGAATGGCTCAGATGTAATTATAAATGGAGAGGAGTGCCTAAGTGTCTAAGTTGGTTAAGTGTCTGACTCTTATTTCAGTTCAGGTCATGATCCCAGGGTTGTGAGATGGAGCCTGAGTTGGGCTCTGTGCTCATCAGGGAGTCTGCTTGAGATTCTGTCTCTGCCCCTCCCCATCATCCCTGCCCTTCTCTCTCTTTCTCTCTCTCTCTCTCAAAGAAGAAGAAGGGGGGAAATGCTCTTACTTTTCAGAAATCTCTCTGTAGGGCTCCTGGGTGGCTCAGTGGGTTAAAGCCTTTGCCTTCGGCTCAGATCATGATCTCAGGGTCCTGGGGTCGAGCCCCGCATCAGGCTCCCTGCTCAGCAGGGAACCTGCTTCCTCCTCTCTCTCTGCCTGCCTCTCTTCCTACTTGTGATCTCTCTCTGTCAAATAAATAAATAAAATCTAAAAAAAAAGAAAAAAGAAAAGAAATCTCTCTGTATCCCAGATCCACTGAGCCTGTGCTATGGTTCTTGAAGCCTCAAACTTCTCTGAAGAATGGATTCTGAATTTTTATTCTACTCAAAAATAGGTCTTTCGATAGCACACCATACTGAGACCTATTGCTGTTTCATTTCGAGCTAAGGAGACCTATATTTTTTATTATCTATGAGCCCAAGGATAAGTACCAAATAAACAGTCACCTTTTTCCCAAACCTCAAAGCTTAAACTATTTTTATAGGCACAACAGATGGTAAAGTTTAACTTGATTTATCCCTGAGAGGCTGTGCCCTGGAAGAGGGAGTCAGCCTTGTGGAACCCCTGGTAGAGTGCTGAGGGGGAATCAGGACTGGTCCACAGGATAAAATAGCTATAACTGCAGGGTTTGGATCCCAGTACCCTGTCATGCAGGGGAACAACTGGTGCTCCCTCAACCAGTAATAGTGAGTAGAGGAATGGGGCTGATAGCCCAGGTTCTGACATAACTCCTTGCTATCAGCCTTAGATTATAGTCAGGAATTAAAGTCAAAAGTATAACTGGCATGGCATGGGACCCAAGCAATAAGAATAGGTCCTGGGGTGGACAGAATTATAAAGATTTGAGCCCCTGGGTGACTCAGTCTTTTAGGCATCTGCCTTCAGCTTCGGTCATGATCCTGGGGTCCTGGGATGGAACCCCACAAGGGGCTCCCTGCTCCACGGGGAACCTACTTCTCCCTCTCCCTCTGTCTCTCTCTCTCTCTCTATCTCTCATAAATAAATAAATAAAATCTTAAAAAAAAGAATTATAAAGATTTCCCCCAATTTTCCGTCTTCCAATTACTTGATCAAACAGTAGTCTAGACACTGCTGTGAAAATTATTTATTTTTCTTTTTTTAAAGATTTTATTTATTTGACACAGAGAGAGAGATCAGATCACAAGTAGGCAGAGAGGCAGGCAGAGAGAGAGGAAGAAGCAGACTTCCTGCTGAGCAGAGAGCCCGATGCGGGCCTCGATCCCAGGACCCTGAGATCATGACCTGAGCCGAAGGCAGAGGCTCTAACCCACTGAGCCACCCAGGCGCCCTGCTGTGAAAATTATTAAAATTACTGATCAGCTGACCTTAAGATAGGTGTAGTCTCCTGGATTATCTGGGTGTGTCCAATGTAATCACATGAGGGCTAAAAAGCACAAGAAGAAGACAGAAGAGGCAGTTAGAAAGGTGCAGCAAGGATGGAGGTCAGATAGATTCCAAGCAAAAGGAGAATTCAATAGGCAGGGCAGTCGCTAGTTCTGAGGTTTAGGGGCCGTGGCGGGCAGGCCCCCAGCTGACAGCCAACAAAGAAACTGAAATATGTCTACAACCACAGTGGATTCTGCCAACAACTTGAATGGATGTGAAAGTGGATTATTTGCAGAGCTTCCAGTTAGGAATCCATTTGGCAAAGACATTGATTCAACCTTGTGAGACCCAGATCAGAGAACCCAGATAAGCCAACCCAGACTGCTGACCTGCAGAACTGTGAGATTACAAAGTTATGTTATTTTAAGTTGATAAATGTGTGGCAATTTGTTACAGCAGCAATAAAAATCTAACACAAATGCCCAACCTGCAGTCACGCAACCACTAGTTATGGACCCTTGCTATGCCATGTAATGTTTTACCTGAAACTAGTACTACTGCCCAATTAACTGCTGAAATACAGAAAGCTGTGTGGTGCATATTTCCTCCTACACTGTATCTACAATTAAATAATGCAAAACTAAATGCCCGAATACTTTTTCTGTATGCAGACCAGTCCCATTTTGTACACCTATTTATTACCAAGAACAAATAGCACTGATATCTAATAATTTCATATTTAAGGTTATAACCCACTCAAAGCATTCTAGAGGCTCACATGTTTGATGTAGGAGATTGTTCACAGCATGATATATATTAATAATAAAGATATTATGGCACAATTATTACATGAAATATGCAACCTTCCATAAATTTTTGAAGGAAAAGATTACTATATATTAAATGAAAGGGACATACTAAATTGTATCAACTGAGTCTAATTTTATTATAAATACAAAATACTTGCACATACAAAGGAGACAAATACATCGTGTTTAGTAGTCACTAATATGTGGTAGTTATTAGTAATTTATATATTTTATAAAATGTCTATATTGTTTATACTTTGATTTTTATTAGTAATTTTACATTTTTATATATTTTATAAAATACCTATATTATTTACAATTTGATTTTTTTAAAGCAAGCATTAATCTGTAGAATTGGTTTGCTATGTATACCTATGCCACTAATTCTATGTATTACTTCACCAAGTTAAACTTTTAGCACTTTGGTTTCCTCATTTTCCAAATAAATGGACCCAAAGAGCCTAACATCTCTTTGAATACAAAAATTCTAAGAATATCTAAATACAGATGTGTCAAGAAAACCCTAGGTTTATAATAAATCACCCTAGAGTCATCACTTGGATTTGGCACTTTGCTATTTTCCTCTTCATGTCATTATTATTTTTTTTAAAGATTTTTATTTATTTATTTGACAGATGGAGATTACAAGTAGGCAGAGAGGCAGGCAGAGAGAGAGGAGGAAGTAGGCTCCCCGCCGAGCAGGGAGCCCGATGCGGGCCTCGATCCCAGGACCCTGAGATCACGGCCTGAGCCGAAGGCAGAGGCTTTAACCCACTGAGCCACCCAGGTGCCCTCTTCATGTCATTATTGCATACGTCCATCATGAGCATTTTCTGTGAACGCTGAGCATGTCATCTCTTAAATCACAACAAATAATGCTTCTGTTTTTCATCCTACCACTACATGAGTTTTGAAGACAGTTAAGACAGTAAAAACAAGGGGTGCTTTTGTGGTTCAGTCAGTTAAGCAGTGAAGCATCTGCCTTAAGCTCAGGTCATCATCTCTGGGATGGAGCACTGTGGGGGCTTCCCTCTTAGTGGGGATTCTGCTTCTCCCTCTCCCTTTGCCCCAATCCCTGGTTGTGCTCTCTCTGTCCCCTCTCTCTATCTCAAATAAATTAAAACTTAAAAAAAAAAAGTAAAACAAGAGCACAAAGCATTGGGAAATTGTTATCTTAATTTTTCTTTAGATTATTTTAAGTAATATTCTTATGTATATGACAACCATATAGAATGGTTTGTGACTTTCCTTTTCAAAACATCCATGCTTTTATCATTACCTTATAAAAACATTTGGCATAACAAAATATGGTTTGTATATATGTTTATAAGAAAGAATTTTTTAGGGCGCCTGGGTGCTCAGTGGGTTAAAGCCTCTGCTTTCGGCTCAAGTCATGATCTCAGGGTCCTGGGATCGAGGCCCGCATTGGGCTCCCTGCTCAGCGGGGAGCCTGCTTCCCCCCCCCCGCGCCTGCCTCTCTGCCTCCTGTGATCTCTCTCCCTCTGTCAAATAAATAAATAAAATCTTAAAAAAAAGAAAGATTTTTTATGTTCATTATTTTAATGATTATACAGGGAGGCTACATTTATCAAAACTATTTTTTCTTTATTTTTTTAGAAGATTTTATTTATTTATCTGAGACAGAGAGAGAGCATGAACTGAGGGAGGGGCAGAGGGATAAGCAGACTCCTCACTGAGCACAGAGTCCAACATGGGGCTGGATCCCAGGACCCTGAGCTGAAATCAAGGGTCAGATACTTAACCAAGTAAGCCACCACGATGCCCCTATTGAAACTATTTTATATCATCAAAATTATATTTTAGCATCTAACTTAAAGCTTAATAAGTCTATGCATAGCAGTTTTAACTTAGAAAATCTATTCTTTAAAAAATATTTCATTCTATAAGTAGAAATATAAATAAATGTTTAGGTGAAAGGAAATTTGATACAATCCTTTTGGAAAGTTTTTTAGCAAGATCTATAAAAAGAATTCAAATTATGAAGCTCATTGACCCTGAAATTTACCTGATAATTTAGCTTCATAAAATGATTCAAAAGAAAAAGGGGATAAATGAATACTTAACTCCATTTAAAAGATTTTCTTCCTATATTAGCTTTAAAAAATCTAACATCTATCCTAGTTTGTTCAAATTCCTCACCTACACAACCCCGATTAAACCCAACTGCTTAATGCTCCAATGCGCATTAACCCTGTAAGTCTAAAAAATGAATTAGAAATTCAATACTCAAGGAATGGTTTGAAATCTCTTTACCATGCTAATTAAACAGAAAGGAAATTACATTCCTTAAAATATCCCTATATTTAAGTTATCACACATATCTATGAAAATTTTTCCTTACTGTTATCTCTTTACAGATGAATATACCACTAAAGAAATAAATGCATTCCTGCTCCGGTATGAATTTAAAACATTACCTTGCAAATGACTTTAGTTCACCATCTGTATTTACAAACCTACACTGAACATCAAATAACAAACAATTTCTTCTTTTTTCCACAAAAGACATAACATCATGTTATTATTGGAAATATCAAGTTTAAAGTGTTCTTCTTTTTAAAAATATAGTTAAAATGTTGAATCACTGCAAGTACTGAGCTGGCGAAAGTAGAACTAATCTCTAACAAAACCATGATACATGGTTGCCTTGTTACTACTTGTTGTCAATGTTGATTCCACTGGCAACTTGATTGTAGGTGGTACAAATAAGTAGTAAAATGACAGATGAGAGAGCAACCAGAAGACAAACATGATGCGGTGTAATTAAGTAATTGAGGTTTTACCCACTGATCTTTTTAAATATATAATCTATATGCCAAACTCAGGTTGACATAGGGCACAGTTATTATAATGACTTATTGAGGAGCTGAAGGCATTGTTGACCTTCTATGGGTTTCTATTTCCAGTGTCTTACTTTGTTTTGTTTACATTTGACACTCATAAAAAAGTATATGTAAGTTCAGCCTCTGACTCAGCAACCAAATATTTGTACTTCATAAGCATGAATGCTTATAATCTGAATATTAAATTCCTCAGTTAACAGGGTTTCAAATTGTTCCTACAGTTTGGTAAAAATGTCTCTTCTCTTGTTTTTGCTCCTGATACATCCAAGAAAGTTTGCGCTTTAACTAACAAAGGTTTAGTACAATGAACTTGACTCTCCTTCAGGTCTCTCATTACATCCTCATGGTTAATAATCTTGTCATTTGCTCATAATTACTTTTAAGCATGGTTAGCAGGAATTGTGGATTTTGTTTTTAAATCCTAAACTACTGTTTATATTTTATTGCCGTCTCTTGTGTTCTGCAAACCCCACTGAGATATGATTTCCACTCCTACCATTCCAATGAAGTTGCCCTTGCTAAGAATGATAATGGCCTTTTAAATGTTAGACTCCATGAAAACTATTAAATTTCTAACTGAAAGCCAAAACAAATATGAATTTAAAAAACCCTTTGTGGTTAATTTTCTGGCTTTTCCTTCTAAACCTGAAAATAATTGTCTCTTTAAACAGGTTTTTAATATTGGCTAAACAAGGCCCTCAATTCATATCATTTTGTTTTGTTTCATTAGTTTGGATTTTGAGTAAGTGAAAATTGTTTGATGTGTGCAAAGTGAAGTAATAAAAGAGGTAAGCTTATCAAGTGGTGACTGATAAACCATAGCTACAAGTGGTAAAACTTGAGAAAAGATTCAGCTCTGTGCCCCTCCCAGGGCGACCTGAATACTGCAGTGTGGGCACTCACTCTGCCCACTGTAAACACAGAATCCCCACCCCCACTGCAGTCTCTGTCTCTCTCTGTTTTCTGCCCCAAAAAGAATGAGAACTACTACATTGGAGGGACCTGGAACTGCAGGGTGAGATCTTACTGTCTTTCCACTCTGGTTATATCCACCAACGAGGCTTTAGATTGTGGCAAAAGATGATAGGATCTATTTTCTGTTTAGTGACCTCCCTTTCCATCTAGAACTGGGGAGATGGAAGGCACAATAACTTAGACATTGTGTTTAACCACAACGTATGTGTAAGCACTCTTTCTTGTCATTGGGTACAAACCAAAGGGCATGATCTGGTGACTTACACATAGCACTTGGCCACCCCAACTGCAACTTCTTTTCCTTCCTGCAGCTTGTGACACCTTTGATTACTTCCTCATTAAAAGTCTCTTCCAGGGGTGCCTGGGTGGCTCAGTGGGTTAAGCCTCTGCCTTCGGCTCAGGTCATGATCTCAGGGTCCTGGGATGGAGCCCCACATTGGGGTCTCTGCTTGGCAGAGAGCCTTATTCCTCCTCTCTCTCTCTGTCTGCCTCTCTGCCTAGTTGTAATCTCTGTCTCTCTGTCAATAAATACAATCTTTAAAAAAAAAGTCTCTTCCACTTCAGTTTTGGAAATATCACCCTTCTGTTTTCCCTCTTTGTCTTCCCTTGCATTTTTTTTTTTTGTCAGGCAAAGGATCAAAAGTCCATGCCTTTTAAATTTTGGTGTCACTTATCTCCATGCCTTATCTTCATTCTTTATCTCCATTCCTCACGTTGCAGTTTCAACAGCGTGAGTCTACCTGTTCTGATAATTTGATTACTGTGCATATTTCTGTTTCTCTCACAGGTAAGTGTAGGTTTCTTAATCATCTACCAGTTGTCTCCACTTTGTCCCATAGGTATCTCAAACTCAGCTAATTTAACTGGTCTCTATCCTAATCTCATTCTGTGATCCCTATCTACATGTGTCCATTCAATTGTTCAAGATGAATGTACATTCTTGTTTTTTTTTTTAAATAGTTATTTGAGAAAGAGAGAGAGAGAGTGCTGGGGAGAAGGGCAGAGGGAGAGGGTGAGAGAGCTGTAAGCAGACACCATGCTGAGCACAGAGTTGGACATTAGGCTCAATCTCACAACCCTGAGATCACGACCTGAGCTGAAACCAAGAGTCAGACACTTAACCAACTGTGCCACCCAGGCACCACAAAAACATACTTACAATAATTCTCTTCCCTTCCCCTACCTAAAATCTCACCAAGCACAAACTATTCTTCCTTTTGTTTTTCCTTCTTTCTATCCCTCCTTTCTAATTTCACTAAACACTACCTCACTATATTTTTCAGTATTGTATTATTCTGTCTGGAATTGTCACTAAAATGGTATCCTTGTTTCTCCCACCCTACAAATCCACACTAATTTAGTTTTTCTAAAGCAAGAACCTAATACTGTCCTTTCACCTACCTTCCTCAGGATTGATTAGTTTAGATAATCATAACTGCTATCACCAATTTCGATGGCTTTTCTCAACACAAGGTTATTTCTTGCTTACTTATCAAGGTGAGAGTTTATAGTCTGTGGGAAGCTTTTTTATTCATGTGGTGTTTCAGGGCCACAAGATCCTTCTGCTTTGTAGCTCCACCATTTCATAAGGTCTCATCATCTGCAACATCAAGCCAATGGGAGGGAAAAAGCATGGTGAAGGCTCATCTACTTACTAAGAACCTTGGCTTAGAAGTAATACACTTGTTTCTTCTCACAGCTATTGGCTGCAATTCTGCCACATGGCCACGTGTTAGCTGCACACTTATCAGCAACAAGGCTATCCCAAGAAAAAAGAAAACACAAATTTTGGTGAACAGGTCATTGTCTTTGCTTCAACAGCAAGAGCTCAACTCCCTAACTTGCCCCCTGTTACACTGCAGCATACTTAACCACTTGAATTCCTGAAAGATACCGAGGCCTTGCTTTGCATATGTCTTGGCCTTGTGCTCATGGCTGTCTTCTACTCTTCGTTCAAACTTTAGATGAAAAATCTTTTTGCATAGAAAGCCATTACAGAACTCGTATTTCTGGATAAGCATCCTCTCTATATGTTCTATATTTTCCTGTTACAAGAGGTGCTTGAAAAATCTTGGTAGACTCCGTTATATACATTTTTACTTTTAAATGCCCATTTCTCTTTTCAGTGGGACTGGAAAAATGTGAGTTTTGAAAATTGAAGCTGACTTATTTGGATTGATTCTTAATACAAATTTCTGAAAATATTGTAAGGTAACAGAATTTAAATTTTATAAACAGTTGTGACTATACATCTGGCAATGTATGGTTTAAGGAGGAACTTTTGGTTTTTTTTTATCTTTAGTAAAAACCTATAGAAGAATTTATATAAATCTTTTGCTTAATAAAAAATCCACTTCCTTATCTTTCTGGGAAGACACCAGATAGCATCTCCCAGCTTGCTTTGCATTTCAGTGTGGCCATTCAACTAAGTTCTAACCAAGGAAGTATTACCAGAAATGAAGTGTGTCAATTCCAGGCCTGGCCCATTAAAACCTCCCATGTACAAACAACTTCTCCTTTCTTCTCTCTGCAAACTCAATGTCAAAGCCCAGAAAAATCTCGGAAGCCATACACTAAATATGCCAGTGCTGTCATTCACCTGGGTCTATCAGTCATGCTATAAAGCAGAGCCCCCACCCCACCAAAGGGGAACACTTCCATTTGGTTGGTCCATCATATAAAAAGAAAAAGAAAAAAAAAACCACCTTTCTGTTGTGTCATTGAAGTTTGGAGGTGGAGGTTGATAATGCCACCAGCATTATCCCAAATAATATGGCCCAATGTTGACAACTAAAGAATTTGTGTTTGCTAATCTAAATTGGAAAACTAAAAAATCTTTGCTAAGGTTAATATTTCAACACAGAGAGTTTTATCCTAAGACAAATCAACTTGAAGCACCCAGATATCAGTACTTTCTTCTGCTGCTTCCACTGTATCAGTTGCCCTTGGGACTGTAGGATTCATGGAGCTAATGTCTATAGCACTTAGTCTAGACAAAAGAACAGAGCTAAGAGCAATGAGGAGAATTTTAGAAAGAATACACCTATGATCCTCAGTGGTACAATGCTTTTGACTAAAAGTAACCTTAAGTAGCTTAAAAAAAAAGCCTGAATCACGAAGATCTACAACCAAGGTGGAAAATTTAAAAATCCTACACAGCACCATGCAGAAGAGGACAGCAAGAAAGAAGCTTGCTTATTTTGAGTATGAAACTGGATAGAAAACAAAAATAAATATCCCTGGAGTGTCCACAACCACAAGCCAGCCTTCACAGAATAAGTCATCCGGAACTATGTAAGTCCCGGATCTGTGCTGCAGGTCATCAGTGTTGCCAAGTTCTTGAGCTCTATTCATGTCGATTCTATCATCCTCAAGACTTGTCCTCACATCTGTCCTCACCTCTCTTATCATCCTCAAAACTGTCCTCTAGAGAACTTCTAGAAGATTTTTCCTTAGCCAAATCTGTGTACTAAACCAATCAGAAGGAAAGGAACAGATTATCTAGTAATGAAAAATCATCCTTTGGTTTAGGATCCTCCTTCCATAAACATATTGTTCACTAATACCTTATAAAAATAGGGTTCCCTTCAGGTCTATTATTGACCTACTGATTCAGAAAAACTGAAGGTAGAGTTTCAAATTTAGTTTTAAGGAGAATTTCAGGTAATTCTACTGCACACTAAAATCTGAGAACCACTATTTGACCATGTAAAAGCAGAGAGTAAATTTTGGGTAGGTAGCTGATAGTTTATATATTTTCTAATTAAATATTTTTAATTAAAGAGGATACTCTTCTTCAGAAATCATAATAAAATCAAACCAGAAATGGTTAAAACAAAAACACAAAAGCTTCAAAACCACAAGGATTACAAAAAGTGATAATGAACATGGGGAATAACATTTCAACAAATTTGAGAGAATAGAAATAAGAATCAGATGTAGTAATTATTTTGTAAGACATAGGAAGTTATAAAATGTGTAAAGAGGGATGTAAGAATAAGGAGATTCAATTTACTGCCACAAAATCCCAGAGAGACTGAGCACTTAGTGATGCCTAATAAAGGGAGGATAAAGTTGAAAATTAGAAATTAAAGTGAGGAACCTTTGAAAGCCTGTATTCAGAAGCCTATTCACTCCTCCTCATTCACTACCCCATTGAGAGAATGTGGCAATGGTATGTACCACCCAAGAAAAGTGTAGAAGATTTCTGTTTCAAACAGAATGGAAATATCTAGGGATTCAAGAACAATATTTGTCAAGGAAGAAAGGTTGAAAAATAACATTGGAAATGGAATCTATTGGATTTGTACAGTTTTACTGCCCACATACAGCAGAAGTTCAACAATCAGGAAGCTAAACAGAAGTTTCTGCAAGCACTAGAGACTCTGGGCATCTACTCTGACTCCCATAAAAGTGTTAAAACCAAAGATAAATTTCAGACCCACCAAGAAAGAAAAACTAAGAGAAGATCCCCACTAAAACCTGGGTTCATTGAATTAGTACCTTGTAACATGAAGGAGAAGTAAACATCACCATGTAGGAGGGAAGAGCAGAGAGAACTTACCCTCTTGACTGGTGCCAGATATGAGAAGGATGGATCTATCTATCTATCTGTCAATGTAAAATCTTTAAGTTATAATAATAGCATTGATTTCAGACAAAAAGGACTTTGAAGGAAAAGCATTACCAGAAATAAAGAGAAACACTTCATTATTTATAAAGTTTCAATTCATCAGGATAATATAACTACTTTTAGTTTTTGCATAATCATGTAACCATGAAATATAAGGAAAAAAGTCAAAAGAAGAAGAAATAGACAGGGGTGGCTGGGTGGCTCAATTGGTTAAGCCTCTGTTTTGGGCTTAGGTAATAATCCTGGTGTCCTGGGATTGAGCCCTGCATCAGGCTCCCTGCTGAGCCTGATTCCTCTTCCTCCCCTCTGCCCCTCCCCATCATTTATGTGTTCTCTTTCGCGCTCTCTCCCTCTCTCTCTCTTTCTCTCTCTTGAAGCTGGCACTTAGCCTAGACAAGAAAACAGAATAAATAAATAAATAAATAAATAAATAAATAAATAAATAAATCAGAAATAAATAAATAAAATATTAAAAAAAGAAGAAATAGACAAATCTATCATTATACTAAGATTTTAATATTCCTCTGAATAGTTAGTAGAATAAGCAAAGTACCAGCTAAAGTAACAGCATAATTAAGAAATTAACCTAATACAAAAAAATACAATACCACATCCAACAATTGAAGAGTACACCTACTTTTCAAGTATGTATAAAATATGTACAAAAAATGGCTGTGTACAGAAAGGCCATAATGCAGGTCTCAAAAAATTTCAAATGGTTGAAACCATTCACAGCGTGTTCTTGGACCACAATACAATTATAAATAACAAGAAGATAGCTAGAAAATTCTAACTTTTTTACAATTAGGAATAAACAGATTATCAAGAAGGAATCATATTAGATGTTCCAGTATACAGTAGGCTTTGTAAAATAAGACACAAAACCCAGAGGTCAAAAGGGGAAAACACAGGCACTTGCTTTGGCAGCATATAAACTAAAATTGGAATGATATAGAGATTAGCATGACCACTGCACAAGGATGACAAATTTGTGAAGCATTCCATATTTTTAAAAAAGTGAAAAATACAGTAAAAGATGGTTAAAAATAAAAGACTTGTGAAAGCAACTTTAAATAAGATATAATCCAGAGACCCACTAGGCCAAAAAAAAAAAAAAGTCCCTTGTTTAACAAATGAGGGATTCAATCCACGAAATGTAAAGAGCACGACAAATCAGCAGGTGTAAAAAATATCCCAATCCAACAGAAAACTCTGTATTAAATATCAGACATATCATAGAAAAAAATGGTAAAATGTTCAGAAATGTTATGAAAGATTACTCAATATCAGTTAACAACCAGAATTAACAAAAACAATAATAAGGACATACTTGCCAATCAGAATAGCAAACATTTAGAATTGATATTCCAGAAATGGAGAGATGTGGTAAAACAAGCATTTTCATACTTTATTGGCAGAACAGAATGATGGGCTTTCTATAGTGTATACACAAGGATATGTGGAAGGATGATGACCACAGCAAAATTTCTAATTATAAAAAAAGAAATAAACTCCCAGATGATTAGATCAGTGAGACCATTCTGTATCAGAGGTAAGGAGATTTCTAAGATGCATCCTAAAGGAGAAAAAAAAAGTGCACCAGAGAACAGTCATCATGAAACAATCCTCTTTATGGAAAGAAACACTATGTACAGGGTATATTTCCATATATAGTGACATTTATTGAGTGCTTACTCCGTGGCAGGCATCACTCTAAACTTTTTACATATTTTAACTTTAATTTTATGATACTACTATGATTTTATGATATTTTATAGATACTACTAATATACCCTCATTTGACAGATTAAAAAAGAGGCACAGAGATTGTAATTTGCACAGTCACAGAGATGAGAAGGGATTCAAAATTAAGGGGCTGGTTTCCTCCTCTGTCTCTCTCTCTCTCTCTTTTTTCCAGAGATTTTATTTATTTACGTGAGAGAGAGAGATTACAAGTAGGCAGAGAGGCAGGCAGGCAGAGAGAGGAGGAAGCAGGCTCCCTGCTGAGCAGAGAGCCCGATGCGGGGCTCAATCCCAGGACCCTGAGATCATGACCTGAGCCGAATTCAGAGGCTTTAACCCACTGAGCCACCCAGGCGCCCGCCTCCTCTTTTTACTTCTTTTCTCAATTTCATTGTCTATTCTCCTCCCTTCTCTACCCCTTCTTCCTTCCTCCCACGTGTTTCTTCTCTTTCTAAATCTTCGATTGTCTGCAGCCAATGTCGCAGTAAGAAAAGGGGACGGGAGGGGAAAGGCAGAAGGCACATTTTGCTTTTCTCCATATTCAGCTTTTTTGTTTGGAAAATCCTGTGTTACATTCGTAAATAAGATATTTTAAAGGAAAAAAAATGAATCCTTCAGTTCACTTTTACAAATATTTGTTTATTGAGCCTGTTTGCCAGTCCGGCGAGAAAAATTAAACATTCTAAACACGTCTAGTCAGTTTGACTCTTAAAAGTTGTTAACAGCGTTTGGTGGAGAATGAGGGATAGGAAGAGGGTGAGGCAGAGGGAAAGACAGAGACAGAATGAGAGTGAGAGAGTGATAGAGACAGAGAAACAGGGAAACAAAGACTAAGAGAGGTAAAGAGAAGAACCACCTTGAAGAAAAACAAGCTCGACCCCTCCTCATTTGTACGCGGAACCACCACTGCTCTCAAGCTTTGAAAGCAATAGAAATCTAAGGCACGGAGGTTAAAGCCAGAAAAACGGAAGTTCCCGGGAATTTAGTGCCCACAACCCCCCCCCGAGGGCGGCCACTCCCCTGTTGATGACTGTCAAGTTCCAGCGGGCGTCGACCTCCCAGTTTACTGTCGCCCTTCGCTACGGAGCCGACTTCGAAGTCTCCCGAGGGAGCAAGAAGGGGGCGGGGCAGCATCGCCGCAGTCGGGCGCCCGCAGCGATCACGCCCTCCTGCAGGGACGCGGGCGCTCGGGGACCGGGTAGGAACCAGGAAACGAAACCCGCAGAGTTTCTCGGCGCCGAGGTCGCTCGAAGGTTCCCGTACCTCGCCTTGAGGCGGCATCGGCGCGGCGGCAGCCACAGGTGGGCGCGCACCGGACGCGGGAGGCGCGCGGGTCCCCTGGCAGGGCACGCGGCGTTGGGGGCGACTAGCGGGGGCCGGGGCGCGAGGGCTGGCAGACTGGGTTAGCGCTGGCTGGGTGAGTGGCCGTCCGGGTCCCGGAGGCCCCAGGGAGCGACCCCGGAAGCTGAGCGGCGGACTCGCGGGAGCCCCCTCTGGCGGGTTAGGTGTTTCCTGCCGAGGCCTCCTTGCAGTCTCAGCGCCCACTGAGTCCTGCTCACCTCTCGGCGGCGCTGAAGAACGGGCAAGAACCTGAGCTGTCTGTATCCTCCGGCTTGGGGGGAGGGGCGCGCAATTTGAAGGGGTGATTAATAGACCCTCTTAGCTGCCATTTAACACTAAGTATTAATTAGGTGTATGGGTGTAACCCCAAAATTGTGCTAACCACTCCGGAGCACCGGATGAATTGGAAAGATAGAGGTGGTTTATAGCTTCGAGGCTAAAACTCTTAGCTCTGGAGTCCACCTGCCTGATTTGAATCCTGCCTCTACTACTTAATTTCTGTGGACCCAGAACCAGTTTCTTCATCTGTCTTCCTTGCCTCATTTTTGAAATTGTGTAAAGATCCAAAAGGAGTTACAAGACTTAGAGTACGATATATATTAGTGTAACGCTGTTGGAGCTGTGCTACACTGCCCCAAGGACGGTTGGCTTTTAATATTTTTAATAGTAAAATCCGTGCTTCTCCAAGATTACTATTTGATTCCCATGTGGTTTTATTTATACAGCTATTCCTGGAAGTCTTACAATGGCTACTTTCCAGTTCCAGGAACAGGCAGGCATTGTTTCTCCTAGCTTAGGAATTTGAGAAACATTAGTGCATGTGTCATTTAGTGGGACTCGTCAAGAGATTCATGATTTCCTTTTTCATTGTTGAACTTTCTTAACCGCAGAACTTTCTCTTAATAGCATGCCCGAGAGTATAACAACTGTGGGGCTTTGAACACTGAACAGACACAAGGAATGCAGAATAAATGAAAGGGAAATGAGTGGATTTCTGCAGTTGGATAGACAAGTGGCATGTAAAATAAGTGGCTGGATCAGAGACTAAGCAACCTTCACATTTATAAGGGAGCTGTTCCTTATGACCGAAAGGAGTGAAATAATACTGTGCACACCTTGTTCAGTCAACAAGAACCTTTTAAGTGCCTTGTCCTGTATAAGACGGGCCATGTTCTGGCCCTTGAGAGCATAGAATTCAGGTAGAGAGATATTAAATGGGTAAGAACTGTCCCTGTACAGTTCTCTATCTTCATTTCTGATGATCTCTCCCTCTTTTTCTTCTGTAATCCACAAACCTTTCATATCCTTAAGTGAGTCAAGCTCCCTCTGCCCACAGGACTTCTCCTGTTCCCTCTGTCTATAATGCCTCACTTCCCCAACCCCCACCCATGGCCTGGTTGATTTTAGACTTCCTTTGGCTCTCAGATTCAAAGGAAGTTAGGACATAGAATTCTGTCATTGTCTTTAGAGCAGTAACATTTCGCTAAAATAATTCAAAATATATACCCTCATCTTGGGACTCAGAAAAATGTTAACTGGTTTGTTCTTAAACAATTAAAAAGTAAATATGGATAAATAATTCAAATCTAGTTTATACATAGTTTATAGGCATATTAGTCCTACGGTCTTCCAAAATTAGGGATACTACCCTGGGGTTCCAGACTATACATTAATATTTTTTTAAAGCAGTAAGATAGAAATTTCAGGACAAGATATGGGTCAAGGATTTCACTGTAATATGAGTTGTGGAGCCACAACTGATGTCCACTTGCATTATTTCTCTTCCCTGATGGAAGAGGTTTATAATTTTCAAAGAGCCCAGAGCAGCAGTGGGCCTTATGGTATCTGATAGAATAATTTTACCAGAGATACACTTACATGACTGTTGTATATGATATATTAATCTGAGAAGCTCTCTTTAACAGAATTAGGAAGAAGTGTATAGTAATCAGATTATAATTTGAAGTTATATATTTGTCCTGAGGTGATTAAGATTCCAGTGGTACAATATATATGACTTCCTTAGAAAGTTTCTTTTTGTACAGGATGAATATGATGTTCTTTTTCTTGGAAGTTTTTCTAGGATTTGTTTCTTAGTAAGGGTAGCAGGGGCATTATTTAAAAGTTACCGCGTTAATTAATTAATTAATTCACCCAGGACTCAGCCTAGTCATTTCCAAAACTGAGTGACATTACCTCTTGTTAATAGACCCTTATGTTTGAGAAAATCAAAAGCAAATAAGAGTAGACGGGGTGACACAGTCAGTATCATCCTTATTCCACAAGTTCTTTATTCTACCTGGCACTCATACAGGCACAACTATCACTTAACATTTTGTACCTGAACTTATGACATACCATTTTTCATGCTTGAGATACTGTAGAATTGCAAAAGTTCTAAAACTTACAGCACAGTGTGGACGCAGATTTTGTTCTGTAGTAGTTTTGCCATCAGGGACTCATTTTCACAAATTTGTAGTTTAAGACTCAAAATAATGTAACCAAATAGGAAAGAAAAGAACAAATACAGACAAATAAGCTGTGCTTTAGAGTCTGCTTAGTTTCCTCTCCTTGGATCTCTGGACAAGAGGTTTTGCCTTATGTGTTAATAGTAATTAGCAGGCAGAAAGGGTTGGGACTTTAAGTGGAAGAGATCAGGGGAAAAGGAATCAAGGAACTGGAAGGTAGAAGTACTAAGTACTTGTGTTTTTATTATTTTATTATTATTGCTGCTGCTGCTGCTGTTGTTGTTATTATTATTATTATTTTCTGTAGAAATAACCAAACACAAATTTTTGGTCGGACTGTCATGATGCTACAACTATGATGACCCCTGAGAGTGGGTTCTCTGACTAAAAGTTTATCTTGAAACATACAACAAAGGGTCAGGCCTTTTCAGATTTACTGTTCAAGTTGGGCAGAACATATCCACAGAACCTGGAATCCAGAGATATTTGCAGAAGTGTGGTCTGATAGTTAATCCTGTCTATCCTGGTGAACCATTTCTAGAGCCCAACCCTAAGGCTGGGTGGTGGTGGTGGATCACACACTTCTTTTGTATAGATTGGAAGGTGGTTGCAATGTGGGGTCCTGAGATCACAGTGGTTTCCTTTTGGCTTTCTGCCTCATAAGACCCTCTCCCCACAAAGATGTGTAGAAAATGTCCACCATCCTGCGGTGACCCACAACTTCTTAAGTTGTACTCAGAACCACATCAGTGGGGAATGGGATCAAGCCCAAAAGGCTTAAATGACCATTCTGGTAGATGAGATGAATAGACAAATATCCTATGTGCATATATAGTTTCAGATTATCTTGTTTCAACAGTTATATTTGACCTATAAATTTGTAGACAATGTAGTAATATCAGATCTTCTTTTTCAGAACTCTTTAAATCATGGAAAAACAAAGTAAGTGATTTAACTGTTTACTTTCATTTTACAATGTTAAATCTGTTGCTAGTATATTCTTTGTCATAATGTTTTATACAGTTTCTGAAAAGATATAATTTGCTTTGTCTTGTTTATGGTTTAGAACCCAGAGCCTAGTTCATTGTTTTGACTATAGAAACAAAGTACATATATATCCACTACCACTAATTTTTCCTGTAAAAATAAAAAAAAATACCTTAGGTAAGCCTAAGGAATTTTAGTCTTCTTTTAGTCTTTTTTTTTAGTAGAAAGAAAGTAGTCCTTCTACTGGGAAATATGTTATATAATTTACACTATATTCCATCTAGATCAGTTTTTCCCTTTTTATGTGCATTTTATATACATAAACATTATTAATTCAAATTAACAGATAATAAATTTAATATGTCAGTCCATTGTAATAAAATCTTCATATATATATATCCATGCTCTTTATTTCATTACATACACATGTGAACAGGTTTAAATAAATAACAATCATTATGTTATGGCTTTTTACTATCAAGAAAATTCTAGGGGCATCTGGGTGACTCAGTCAGTTTAACAGCCAACTCTGGATTCCAGCTCAGGTCCTAATCTCAGGGTCATGTGATCAAGCCCCCCGTTGGGCTCCATGCTCAACATGGAGTCTGCTTGTCCCTCTCCCTTGCCCGTCCCTTTTCTCTCCCTCTCTCTTTCTATCTCTGTTCCTCTCTCTCAAATAAATAAATAAATAAATAAATAAATAAATAAAATCTAAAAAAAAAGAAAATTCTAAATAAGATAGGTATTGTCCAAACATATAATAAAAGACTGTTTTTTTTTTAAAAAAAAACTCATGCTCTGAAGAGAAAAACAATACATATGTGGGAAAGTATAAAATACAAAATCCTGTTTTGCGAGAAGATTTATATTCTGTTTATTTTTGTTTAGCTACCAAAGAGATGTTTATCTCTCACCACAATGTCAACCTTGCTAGATACATTAAATACTCTGTAAGACTAGAAACCTTAGCTTTTCTTCATGAAGTTTCTTCTCTTCTCTTAATGTTTGCTATATTAATTTAATTTTACTTACAAAACTCAAGGGTTTTTAAATGTAAATAGATACAGTATTATACTGCTGTATCTCCTGCAGCATTAGGATACTTTATATCATTTTAGAAACATTCTTTTGGCCAAGGTCATAGTCACCTTTTAACTCTTCATCTTCATATATATAATTGTGTGTGTGTGTGTGTAAATTTGCATAATAGGAATAAAATGTATATATGTATGTAAATATATTTAGAAGTAAAAATAAAATTTCTTTATGATAACATGATAGTCCTATTATATCTATAAATTATTTTAAGTTCCATTTCACAAATGCAGAAATCCATTGATCATTCATACGCTCTTTGATCTATGTGACCAATTCCCCATTTGCTTGTTTTCCCTTTATATGAATTTCTTCTGAAATTCCTAAAACTAGAATCAACACTCTTGAACCAAAACCCCAGAGATTATGAGCTTCTAGTTTCTTGAATATATCAGCTCCTAGATATGTATATGTATTTACTATTGTTTAAACAATATTAAGAGGTGCCAAAATGTGATATATCTTTCAAGAGTAGATCTGTTAGTTAGACTTCCAGTGTGTTTTCTTGAGAAAGTGTGATCCCATTCAGGTTTGGAGTCAGGGCTGTGGGAAGGGACTTGAGAGCTAGAGAACTAAGAGGTAGGCCACCTACTTGAAACCCACAAACAAGGGAATGGTTGGGATGGAATGACCTGTAGTATTTCAGGGATCTGTAATAAATTGGGATACATTACATTATCTGTTCAGTAGTGGTGGAAGTAGAGGATTCTTTGTTACCTGACTTTGCAGTCTCTATGGACTCCATTCTACTGACGTTATTATGAAGCCAATTGAATGGAGAAGGGTGGCTCACAATCCAGCTTTCCTACTGCAACCATATATATAAGTTGAGTGGTCTTTGAAGGCCTATGGTAAAGAAGTATATAGAAAATATATCAGATTGAAAGTTTGACTTTTTCTTCTGTATTAATGCCATGCTCTCATCATTCGGTAAGAAACTATTTTGAATTTAGAGTTAGCAAGACATAATGAAACATGGTATAAGTGTAGTGTCCACTAGACCATAAGTTGATGAAGATAGAGGCAGTATAGCCTCAGAGCTCAACTCAGGCTATACAGGAGGTCCTCAGCAAATATTTATTGTCTGACTGGGGTGGCTACTAAATAAGTGACTAGAAAACACAAATATGGAGAACTATTAAAAATACTCAACAAAGTTTAATATGTTAGTTTTTTGTAATTCAGTCAGTTATGATTTTTGTAGGTCAAAACCATTCAAATATTAGGAATTTCCAATGGTTCAAACTTATTGGGGTAGTTGCAGAGTAAGCATAAAAAGGATATTTAAATACTGAAATATATGCATTATTTAGCATATTTTAAAGATTTTATTTATTTATTTGACACAGAGAGAGGGATTACAAGTAGGCAGAGAGGCAGGCAGAGAGAGAAGAGAGAGGAGGAAGCAGGCTCCCTGCCGAGCAGAGAGCCCGATGTGGGCCTCGATCCCAGGACCCTGAGATCATGACCTGAGCCGAAGGCAGAGGCTTAACCCACTGAGCCACCCAGGCACCCTATTTAGCATATTTTAAAAATAATTCTTATAGCAGTAAGTATAGATCTTTTTGAAATCATCTATAATATTTCCATTATGATCCCTACATCTTTCTTCACTGTTTTTTTTAATATATTTTCCTAATATCAGTGAAATCAAAATACGGAAGTGAACATTCATCAGGTATATTTGAAAACTAGAAATTCAGCCCCAGCAACTCAGTTGTCTCATTTTATCTAAAAAGGAATTTGTTTGAAATAGAGTTCTACTTAAAATTAAAAGTCTGATAGCAAGCATAGCTTGCTGTAGTTAAGAATTCACTTTATCAATTTTAGTACAGCACAGGATCATATAAATGAAAATTATCTAAGGACAACGTATTTTTCTTTCTGCCATATATTTTATTAAAGCAGGTATATGTTTTTCCTTTCCCTGAATTGCAGATGGCCAAATGAATGCTCCTTATCCAGGAACAAATTTACCACCTGGATATCCCCCTGAATACCCTTCAGCAGCATTTCAAGGTAAAACATTTGTTTAGAGAATAAAAACCCCATATTTTTCAATTATTGATATTCCCCCAAAGCATGTATGTAGCTATGTGTCTCCCTGTCTCTGTATGTGTATTTTAGTAGTGTCTTTTTCTAAAAGTGCAATAATGAAATTGGCAGCCTAGTTCTTGATTTTTTTGCTTGACTATGTAGTATCAAAATATCATCAAACTAATTTTTACTTACACAGGACAGTAAAAATATAAAGTAGAGTCAATAAAAATTAGTAAGGTTACATTTACCGGATAAAGTTTGTGCATAAATTAAATTCCAAAATATACATTTTAAGTAAAAGATTTAATTGATTCTTCATCTGTTCCGAAAATTGTCATTGTATAATCACATGTAGGAGATTTATCCCTGGGTATTTTTGAGTCAGATATTAGATGAGGGTAATTGTGTACAGTGAGAGTCAGAGAAAAGAGGTGACTACTTAAAACTGGAAACCGTAAGTAATAAAAATGCAGCTGCCTGGGGATAATTCTCATTTTCATTTTGTAACATATATGAAAGCTTTGCTTTTTTATACATCCTGAATCATGCTTTGCATCTAAGAAAAGCAGTTGAATCATATCACTCCATACTAGGGAGTACATTTTTCCCTTTGAACCAATAAATAGAAGACTTAAGAGATTTTCATTTAGACAAAAGCAGTTATCAAAATTACTAGAACTTTACTAAATGGCAAAGTTCATGGTGCACCCAGATTTGCAAGTAGTCCTACTACTACCATCTTGAGAGATCGTCCTGGGGATTTAGGATCAAGAGGGATCAGGTTTGGGTAGAAGGATATATCTATTTTGTGCTCTACTCTGAGCAAATAAATCTGCTTGGGAATTAAATGGCCTTAATGGTTAATTAAATGGTTTAATTGTCTAGCCAGAAGTTTCCCAGTAGGGCCTGGATCTCATCTAGATGTTTGCAGTTATAACAATGTGAGCTAGAAAATCTCTAATAGTTCTCAAGAGTGCTTGCACTTAAGTTGTACATGGAAGTTCTTAAAAACACTCTACCAGTGGACTCTCCCAGGAAAATTAAAGCAGAAGCTTAGGTGGTGGGACCCAGGGGCTAGTAATTTTTTTAATTCCCCAGGTAATTCTAATGTGCAGTCAGGGTTGAGAACTGTTGTTCTAAATTCTTATGTGGTGTTTATTGTTTGAAGAATTATTAGCAAGCTGCAGTATGCATCCAAGGCACTTGGAAAATGATTTAGTCCACCCTACAGCTAATTAAAAGTAGGTGATACATAATTAAATTCCGTTATAATCAGATGAGAGTTTGTGAGAAAAATACCTTAATTTTGTTTCTCAAGTCCAAGGCCACATATAGTACAGCTCTTAATATGACAATAACACTAACAGTAGTGATGGTTTAAAATTGAGAGCTCACTGTGCATAATGTGGATTAACCCATTTTATTCTCAGTCTTATGAGGTCAATACTATTAATCATCTCCATTACACAGGTCAGAAAAAGGCATAGAGAGACTGTCTCAGGCTTTCAGTTCTGGCTTCTATACTTAATAGTTGTGTGGTGGTTCAAACAAGTTGTTATACTTCTAAACCTCAGTTCTTATTTATAAACTGGGGCTAATATTTTCCAATTCAGTTTTGTTTGGAGATTGAATGAGAGTATATGTAAAACACCGAGTACAATGATTTACAAATAAGTGACAAATATTTGTTGACTATTATGCTAATAATATTATTAAATAATATGTTAAATCAATTGGACTTCATACAAATGAAAATATTATCCAAATTTCAGGTAGTTTTGTATGCTTAATCCATTGATTTGGGAAATAATCAGCTATCCTCTCCAAGAGTCTTGAGAAGATTGGAATAATGCTAATAATGTAACCTGTTCATATTACAGACCATATTCAATGTACATCATTGGCTTTTTGTTGCTTTTATGAGAAAGGCCAAAATGCTTAATTTGGTTCACTAGACCTGAGGGGCTCCCCTGCATTCTTTTTAACTGTCTCTTAAGCCTGACTCTCTGCTATTCAAGTTGACATGCCTTTTTACAGATGTGTTACTATGCCAGGGCTTCTCTCTGAAACCTTTTTCCCTGTACCCCTGATCTACTCCACTCCTTTGTATCCTTTAGATCTCAGCTGAAAGGTGGTCCTCAGGGAAGCTGTCCCAACAACTCCTTCCTTTTCTCTCTCCCAATCCCAACACTTTCTTTTGGCATATATAGTCAAAAAAAAATTGGTCCTTTCTTTCAAAGAGCTTGTCTTTGACTCTCGTTAATCAATTGAGCATACTGGTGTTGTGGATCTCTAGAGTAATGGATAAAATATAAAGTTGTCTTCTCCATTAGGCAATGAGGGCAGGGATTGCATTTGCATTTCTCATTTTAAATCCCAGTGCTCAGCACTCCTAGAAACTTGTAAGATATAAATCAGATTATAGAACTCACTTGCCTGCTTAAAATCCTCAAAGTCCTGTCAATCACACTTGGAATAAAATCTAAACTCCTGGTGTCTGGGTGGCTCAGTCGTTAAGCATCAGCCTTCGGCTTGGGTCATGATCCAAGAGTCCTGGGATTGAGCCCCGAATCGGGCTCCTCCTTCCCATTCCCTCTGCTTGTGTTCCCTCTCTCTCTCGCTGTGTCTCTCTCTCTGTCAAACAAACAAACAAACAAATAAATAAATATCTTTAAAAAAATCTAAACTCATTATGAATGGGCTCCCTAGATGAACTGGTCCTATTTCTTCACTGACAGCAGTTTCTACTCTTCGTCTCCTTTACGATGTTTCTCTCTTTCTCAAACATGCCAGATTCATTCTTAAAGTCGAAGATTTTTGTGGTTGGTTTTCCTTCCTCTTGGACATTTCTTACCAAATCTTTACACAAAGGTTTTCCTTTCTCATATTCTATATCTCAAAAGAGTTGGATTTTTTTCCTATCTAAAGTAACTAGTTGATACCTTTCCCTCTCCACCATGTATTTTCTCTATAAGTTCAATCTGAAATCTTTCAAAAAGAGTTTATTTTTTTCCCAAAAGTTGCTTATAATCATCCTGAGGATGGGTTCTCTTGTTGAAAGTTGTGTCCTCTGATTCTAGAACACAGCCAGTCACATTGTAGAACATTGGTAAATAATTATTTATTCTAAGAAGGAGTGAATTGTAAAAAAAAAAAATGTATTTAAAAGGTAATATGAGATTAAGTCTCTCTTCTAAATTTTTTTATCATGGTGTATGTATTTTGCTATCAGTGATTTTTTTTTTAGTATTTATAAATTTATGTAATCTAAGAATAAATTTTATATAATCTTTCCTGTTAAAATATTATGGAACACATTCCTTTGAAATTATATTCCATTCCTGTGGGATTGCTACTCTGTGGACTGTTCATGAGCTTCATTGTAATCACAGATTCATGTGGAATAAGAATATATACCTATTATATTTCTTCCATTCCTATGCTTATTAAATACTTAAGACAAGTTTGCCTATTGTAACTTTTTACCTTCCTTGGTTCTCAAATTGTATATTTTAGAGTGCTGAGAGAAATAAATTATGAAATTTAAATTCGTAACCTAATTATCATAATGGATTTTTTTTTCATGTAGGAGGTCTTAGGATAGGAATGTACCATGGGTTAAAAGTTCAGGCCAACTGTTAACCCAGATAAGCACCTGGACAATACTGGAAGTAACAACATGCTTTTACCTCTGTACTAGAGTTTCTCAACAGTAGCATTATAATATTTTGGAATGTATAATTCTTTTTTTTCAAGGTACTGTTCTGGCATTTCAGGAAATATTTAGCAGCATCACTGGCCTCTATCTACCAGATGCTAGTATCACCCTCTCTTCCAGCTGAAACAACCAAAAATGTCTCCAGACTTTGCCAGATATTCCTTAAGGGGGCAAAACCACCCATAGTTCTTTACATAAAGGTGGTACTATTTCCTACAATTCCAAAATTATCGTATTTCTGTAAGGTGTTTTGGTTTTAGAAATGCTGACTCAGAGCCTTTATTTGGGGCCTTTGACACGATGCCATCTCTCTTTTCTATTAAGGCATTCCAGAATCTTTATGTAGGTGGTTCTAGATCATTGTTGATTTTTGTCACTTTCTTAGGTTTCAAGAGTATTTTCTTTTTCTTTTTTTTAAAGATTTTATTTATTTATTTCACAGAGGGAGAGAGATCACAAGGAGGCAGAGGGGCAGGCAGAGGGGGGCGGGGGAAGCAGGCTCCCCGCCGAGCAGGGAGCCCGATGCGGGCCTCGATCCCAGGACCCTGAGATCATGACCTGAGCTGAAAGCAGAGGCTTTAACCCACTGAGCCACCCAGGCACCCTCAAGAGTATTTTCGACTGAGTTTTGAACAGCGAATAAGTGTTGGACCAACTCTATTCATAGTCCTGAGCCCTATAGGAGTAGATATGAAACCACAAGCATTTCACTGAAAAATTGATGTAAGATAAAAACACAAACTTTAAGCTTCATAGAAACAGGATTTCTGAGCTGAAATTTCATTTGAGTAATCCCAAAAGAATTCATGTTTCATTTTCTGTGCAGTTACAGTTTCACCTATTTATATTTCAGGACCTCCAGAATACACTGGCTATCCTGGCCCCCAGGCTGGCTACCCTGGCCCCCAGCCTGTCTATCCTGGCCCCCAGGCTGGCTACCCAGTTCCACCAGCTGGTTATTCAGGTGCTGGCTCAGTAGGCTTTCCTGTCCAACACCAGCCAGTATACAATCAGCCAGGTGGACCTGCAGGGGTACGGTGGATGCCAGCACCACCGCCTCCATTAAACTGTCCACCTGGATTGGAATATTTAAGTCAGGTAATTTCAAATAAATGAAACACTCGTAAGAAATAAAACTGTGCTTATAGTTTACTTAATGAAATTAAGAAATGACTAATTCACAAAAGTTTGAAATGGTAAAACATTTTTTGCTAACAAGTTACTATACTTCTTCCAGGTGAAGTTTACTTTTAAAGCAAAATACAAGTGTCTTAGTAAATTGTGTTTTCTTTGAGTTTTGAATATAATCTGTGCTAATGGCCAATTAGAAACCTTTATTAAGCACTATTATCCAGACTTTGTTCCTAAGTATAACACATGTATTAACTTGTTTAATCCTTTTAGAAGCTTTATGATATATAGGTGCTATAGTTATCATTTCATAGAAGAGGAAACTGAGGTCCAGAGAAGTTACATAATTGACTCAGAGCCAAAACACTAAGGAAGTGGGAATGGCTTCTTACTTCTGGAACCTTGATTCTAGAGCTCACTGTCTTTAATCCCAACACCAAATAACTTCCTGGAAGGTGAAAATAAACATTAAACTAAATTTGGTATTGAATGTCAATAAGTGGTACCAAAAACAAAGGGTTAATATTTTGTGTATAACATGATACACTTTTTATTATAAGTAATAAAACTGTATTTTATGATGCTTTGTTCTTTGGAATAACCAAGTTTATTAACGCCACCAGTAACAACAACAACAACAACAAAACTGGGTTTTAGTGTACTGCATGATACCATATCCTACCAATGTGAAGATTAGTATTTGCCCATTGTTGGAAATCTGATAGGTAGAGAGCAGGAATATGAAATTCTATGTGTCTGATCAATAAACAGATAAATATATTCCTGTGGTAACCAACCAGTTTTCAGCAAATGAATTGGCTCTCTTGTACTCTCTGTACTAATTTAATTTCCCACAATGCACTTGGGCGCTACATATATTGTAAGAACTTTTAGTAGTTCATATATTCTCCGACAAATACCTTGAACAGATTCTTTTTAAAATCAAGGCCTTATAGAATATATAGGGGAAGTTATTACCTGCTCCAAAGATGGTGTCAAGCACACTTCAAAAAATTATTTTTTAGATCTGGAAAGAAACTCTTCAAATGGATAAAGAATTTTAATATTTCTTCAGTCTTTTCAAGAAAGAATTTTTTTTAATTGTTAGAGGGATTCCAGTGTGAGTCAATTTTATTTGACCTGAATTTGCCCACATTAATAGTGAACACATTCAATAGATTGTTTTTCAATTAAAGATATATTAACTTTGATTTTATACTTTTTAGGTATAAAAGTTTAGAAGTAAGATATGCTGTTATTAAATATTGATAAATACTGATAATTGATTATGTGCATGCCTTAAAATATAAAGCACTAGTATTAATTTGGTTGGTGTAAAAAGCATGGATATATCCTTATAGCTTAATTTTTTTTTTACTTTAATAGATAGATCAGATACTGATTCATCAGCAAATTGAGCTTCTGGAAGGTATGTATTCATTGTATTGATCATATTTCTAGAAAGAGAAAATGTTTATACAGATAAGGTCATATCAGAAACCACAAATGTAACACTTTCACTGATGTGGAAAAGTTAAATCTGATTATTTATAAATGTCTCTCTTCATGATATTGAAATTATGGTACTTATAAGTAGCTCATCTCTAGTAAAATACTATTACTCTGAGCATCTGTCCTCATGCTACAGAACCTGACTTAGAAGGAAACTGATCAAAACTTACTTTTTCTCCCACTTCTCTCTAGAAATCACTTCAGCTGTTTTCTCCCCAGCCTATGATGATCTTGATATTGACATAGAACCAAATGCATTAGTTCAGTTACCTTAATACATTTAAAAAGCAAGTAAACTTCTTCAATTTGAATGAGTGTGGTTTGGAAAATTGTATTTTTGCCCACAGTTTTTATTAGGAGTTCATATGAACCCTGTAAAACCTTTGTTCTGCGGGCTGTGGATTATCCCCTTGGGTACAGGGCTAATGCAGTGTTGGAGGATGCTGGCCAGCAGACCTGGAGGCCTGGCTTCTTAGAACAGCACTGTGATAACCATAGAGTTATTTTGTTTCATTCTCATTTTTTGAGTAACTAGAAGGTAATTTAGAGATTGTATAAACCCATTGATCTCATTTTACAGATAAACTAGCTGAAGAATTTTGAGACTAAACTACTTAATGAAACACTTAGATAATAGATTCCATGTTATGAATCAGTTCAGTTTTTTACTCACAAACCAGGTGACTGTCAGACGTTGAGGTCAAGGGTGGTTCTGATAAAGAAAGAGTCCAAAGCCTGTCTGAGGCAGAGCAAAGGCATTTAAGGGAGGTCACGATAATAGAATTTATGAAGGACATCATTATCTGACTAAAAGTATCCATCCACACAGACATTCGAGAGTGTTTTTTTGTCCCGTATATATCTTTTAATCATTCATTATTTTGGTGGCACTGACATCCCATGACCCACTTTAATGAGGACTATAGACTAGTTGGACCATTAATTGTTCCTTTCTGGCTCTAAGCAAGGAGAGATTTGTGATGTGTGGTTCAATATGGGAAGCCCATTGGTAAGCTATCACATGGGCATCAGCATTTAGGATACCTCTGTCTGCCTGTGAAGAGATTAGCCTCCTCTAGAGTACAGAGCTTACTTAGGATGCCAGTGGTCTAGATAGCTTTAGTTGCAGCCTTGGTTGCCAGGCCCCTCTTCCCATTGTCTAGTACCCATCTCCCATGTCTGAACAACTACTGCTGAGCTAAACAAGGGTGCTCTGGGCCTAATGCGATGTTCTAATTCACTTTCCATTTTCTCCTTCTCCCTTTCTATGTATGTGCATTAAGAGTAAGCCTCGTTACCTTCCCTCACACAGTGCAAAAACAGAAGCCATGAATATCATATATAAAAAAACAATTTATTCAATAGAATATAAGTGAATTGGGGTAAATCGGAGGGGGAGACGAACCATGAGAGACTGTGGACTCTGAGAAACAAACTGAGGGTTACGGAGTGGGTGAGGGAAGATGGGTGAGGCTGGTGGTGGGTATTAAGGAGGTCACATACTGCATGGAGCACTGGGTGTGGTGCGTAAACAGTGAATCTTGGAACACTGAAAAAATAAAGTTAAAAAAATATTTCATAGAGTATAAACATAGCAAACATCCTGTATTCCCCTACATAATTGAATTTATGAAAAATATACCAAGCAAGTGGATATTTTCTGCATATACCCAGCACAACTAAGATCATCTACAGCATTTCACCATCCCTCAGCAGCAGCAGCAGTCTGACTTTCTGACATGAGTCTAGAGAATTAGGAAGATATGAGTTGTTTTCTTTTCCATGTCTCACATAGGGACTCTTAATTTCTCTATGCCTTAATACCTTCTCCTTCTTTTCCTTTCCTTTTTATCCTCCTTCTACATCATCTCTAAACACCTTTCCTTTTCTTTCTCCCCGTGTTATTTGAAGTATCATCTAAAAATGGCGTAACTACACATTATAGTATCTTAGGATAAATTCAGTATTCTTTTAGCATAATGGTCATAATGATTCCCCTTTTATGTTTGTAGTCTTAACAGGTTTTGAAACTAATAACAAATATGAAATCAAGAACAGCTTTGGACAGAGGATTTACTTTGCAGCAGAGGATACGGATTTCTGTACCCGAAATTGCTGTGGGGCTTCTAGGCCTTTTACCATGAGGATTCTTGATAATATGGGCCGAGAAGTTATAACTCTGGAGAGACCACTAAAGTGTGACAGCTGTTGTTTCCCTTGCTGCCTTCAGGAGGTCAGTGAGCAATTACCAGGGTCATTTGTAAAGTAGTTCAGCAAGAATTTTTACCCTTTCATTGAATTATATAATCAAATGAGATTTAAAGGAAAATTGGCCCATGAGCTCTTAGTTTGTACTTGAGAGTAAATTGTCCAAGAAGAAAGGCAGTGAAAAACAATGAACAGTGTTAGCCCCATGGCCATGAGTAGTGTGTCTCATAGGGCTGAGATCAGAGATCTCAGAGACAAGGTTTCTTGATCTTCATGGAGAGCTGAGAAGGTAGGGCACCTTGGTCAAGTCTGTTACCTACAATGAACATGAAAAGCCTGGCCAAAGCCAGAGCAGTGACACCAGAGAGAATATCCTAGAATATCTTACATGTGTTCATCTCACAATTTGGGCCAACCTCACAGAGAGGCCTTCTCTGAAAAATTTCAATCCCTGTTTTTTTAATATATCCAAAAAATTATGAATGTATCTGAGCCCCCTATAAGAGGTATACACTAGTTGTGAATACCTTTAGCTCCATAAAGACCAGATGTCAATTTCATTTACTTGGCAGCCCACAAATAGAGAATGTGGATCTCAGGGGAGATGTTGGAGCACAGAGAGTTTGTAGGGAAGTTGATTTTTGCATATATCTCCAATGACCTGAGACCAACTGTGCTGGGGCCACTCAGTCATTCCAGAGAGACAGCTGTGCTAGCATGACAGACACAGTTACAAACACATGAATATTTGAAATCTAATACTGTACATGTTTTAAAAAGATAACTGAAGTTGCCCATGCTGAGTTATTTATTTTCCATATCATTTAGGTTAGACATAGTAATATTCATCCAAGAATATCTGAGGAAAAACTGAGAGTTTGATGGAATATGCTATGCTCTACAATATAAAGCATATATTAACATATAATACACTATTGTAAAAAACAGACATAGGAAGTCATTTATTGATGAGCACACTGAGGCACTTTCAAGGTCACCTAGCTAAGTAGCAGAGCCAAGATTCCAGGCTTCATTTTTCTTTCTGTTTTGGCACCATTGCTACTTATATTTAGAAATTTCACCATCTGAGCTGTGTTCCTACATCTAAACCACTGTTTTTTGAAAAGTTTAAGGAAAGAGTTCCTTAACAATTTAGACATTTTCGATAAACATAGAGATTAAAGAATGTACAAAGGCCAGTGGAGAGAAGCTTAGGAGTGGAGACAATGGATTCAACCTGCCCAAGTTTTTACCTCGTCGTTTCTTCTTTGTAGTTGGGAAACTGATACAAGTTAATTCACCTCTCTGCTTCTCAGTTTTCTCTATTAATAGGGATAATAGTACCAACCTTGTAGGGATGTTTTAGGAATTAAGTGGTACTTAAAACAGTGTCTGACACTTCAAAAGTATTCAATAAATGAGTTATTACTAGACATTATAATTATTATGTTTTATATATATTCTCTTGCTTTTGTAGATAGCAATCTATGCTCCTCCTGGTGTACCTGTAGGTTATGTTATTCAGACCTGGCATCCATGCCTGTCCAGGTTTACAATTCAAAATGAGAGGAGAGAGGATGTACTAAAAATTACTGGTCCATGTCTTCCGTGCAACTGTTGTGCAGATGTTGATTTTGAGGTAAGAGATGCGATAATGTTTACAGGTCTTGCTTTCCTCATAAAGGGTAATATAACTTGGGAGAATGTTACAAATAAAATAAATTTGTGTGTCCTGATATTTGAAGAGCAAGACAGTGTGCTTATATATTTAACTTTGGTCAGAAAGGTGGTTAATGCTCTGATTAAACATCAGTGTTGATTATACTAAATGGAAAAAAAGAGAAGCAGAGCCTTGTAGTCAAATAAATAGATATAAGCAAAACATCCAACATTTGAACATGGTGGTGTATTATTCATTTAAAATAAAATGTGAACTTTGTCATCTAAATCTGATTGCCAAAACATATGAATCCTTCCCTAATCTGAAATACAGGATGCCAGTGCTCTAGATCCTCTTCAGAAGTTCTGACATCTTTGAATTCCTACAAAAAGCTCACTTAGGCAAAGAGAGTTTTAAGAAAGATAGTGTAAGATATACTTCCCAGTTACACCTCTCTTTATCCTTGTGTTAAATTTGATCATGGTAAACCACAATATATCTATATTTACTGCACTGAGGAGTTTCATTACAGCAATTTTTCCATAGATGGCCTAGCCTTGTAGCCCAAATTATTTAGTTGCAAATATTTAAAAATAGGGAGATTTTATAACTTGATCTCATGATTTTCTTGGAAAATCATAAAATATGTTAAGCCGGGCCAACATTTCTACAAAAAGGGGCAAAAATCTAATACTGAGCAGGGCTTCCCCCTTATAATAAGGTGTATCATAGGAAATCTGACACTGTCCCCTGACTTCTATAAAGAATGGAGTTTTCCACTGTCCAGCTCCATTCTTTATATTTCTTTCTGGCTTCTCTAATCATATGATTTTCAATTCCTCTGTTAGACCCTGGTTATATAAAAATGAATCCTTCCCCTCAGTGACTTCAGAGTCAGATGAGAGAGACAGGTACTTCTAAGAAAACACATGATAGAATACAGATTTTATAAAGACTCTTACAAAGGCATATACATAGTATAAGGGGGGAATTGAGGGAATGTATGCTAAGCATGCATGAAGACTTTGTAGTTTTTGTATAATAATAGCTCTCTATGTAGGGGTTATCATTCCTATGAAAGAGCCAGAAGACTGAGAGGTAATTATTATTTCAGGAAATATTAATAGAATTTTTGCTGATATATACTTTATTTATTGAAAATAAGTGAAAATACTGGTGCAACAAGTGAAACTGGATTATGAAACTTTTCTATTTAATGCTGAGGAATTTAGAAATCTCCCAGCAACCCTTCTCAGTGGATGCCTTAAAGCATCCATTATATATAATGAATTAACTAGTCTCCTGTGCATCTAGAGTGGTGCTAACTAGGTAACATATTTGAGGGAATTGAGAAAGTAGTCCCTTGAATCATTTTCTGTAGGCTAGGTATAATGAAAAGTTTGAAAGCAGGAATTATCAGTACAAGGAACCACTATGGAACATGGATTCATCATAGTATTAATGGTATGAAAACAGAGTAAAGAAGAGATAATGGCCTGAACACAGTAGGAGCAGGAGAAATTCTAAAGGAAAAAATAATTCAGAGACATTTCATAAATATGCCAAATGGAACTGATTCATGGCTTTGATGTCAGCTAAGCATGAAAGAAAATTTGGAGATGATTCTGATTCATGTTGTTCTAATATCTGATGTTTAAGAAGCTCAATGAGGGGCTCTTGTGTGGCTCAATTAGCTAACCATCCAACTCTTGATTTTGGCTCAGGTCATGATCTCAGGGTTGTGAGATTGAGCCCTGCAATGGACTCTGCACTGGGGATGGAGCCTGCTTAAGATTCTCTCTCTTCCCCCTCCCTTTGCTCCCAGTCTCTCAATCCCTCTCTCTCTCTCTTTCTCAAAAAAAAAAAAAAAAAAAAAAAAAAAAAGCAGCAGCTGAATGGATAATGATGCCATTAGCCAGGTTAACAATCTTAGAGAAGAAACAGTTAATTTATGAGAACTTCATAATTTGTATTTGAGTTATGTTGGATTTTTGGTATGCAGAGAAAAAGTTTGGGGTGTTTTCAGTGTATAGATGGCAGTTGAAGCCATGAGATTCTCCCAAGGGTGAGTAGAAGACAAGTAGACTTTTTATCCCATGGAGGCAATAAGGGAATTTGTCTCCTTCCAAGACTTTTGGTAGGGGGAAAAAACATGAAACTGCTAATACATTATATGTCTGAAGTCTGAATTCATACAACTGTTATGGATGAGGAACCTCATAACATAGAAATTGATCCTGAGTGGTGATACAGATGACAGTGGTGAATGCAAAAGCACATTAGAAGGAGATCACCAAAGACTGATCACCAAAACATTCTCTCTTCCTATAGAAAAAGCTGATATTCACATGAACAGATCAAAAATTACATATCCTAAGAATTCACCAACAAACTGCATTAAATAGAACAGTCTGCAATCAATCATCTAAGAAATATCTAAATAAACATTAAAAAGGCTAAAGAAGAAACAAGAAAAGGTCATAAGGGGAAAATGAGACTATTAAAAAAAAAAGGACAGGAGGATCTGAAAACAAACCTAGTAGAAATTCCAGAAATAAGAAACACACATTGATGAAACCTCATTGGAAGGGTTGAGCTGAAACCCCTCATTGGGTTGAGCTGAAAATTAGATGCAGGTGAAGAAGGAATTAATGAACTGGATGATCTATATGAGGAAAATAAATGAGAGAGTACAAAAAGGTAAATTTGAAGGGACCAAAAAAATTTAAAAGGATGTGAAAACTAGAATAAACTACTCTTGCATGTGCCAAAGAGGAGTCACAGAAAAAGAGAATACAGAGAATGTGTCGAGATAATATTCAAAGAGATAAATTGATAAAAATCATGCAGACTGGATGCGAATGGTTTCTCAGATCCAAAAAGTACAAGGAGTTCTGAGTAAGAAGAAATGACACCCAAATACCACTTGAACTTCAAACTTCAATCTGAAAAGGAAATCTAAAATCAGCAAGTGGGAGGGGGGGCGGTTATCTCTAATATGTAATTCCCTGACTGTTAGGAATTATGAACATTTTATTCTAAGTTCACTGGCTACTTTTTTTTTTTTACTGTCTTTGAATTGTCTATTCATATCCATTGTCTGTATTTTTATTGGATTGTTTACTTTTTTCTTGTCAGTTTATAAATGTAATTTGTATGTTGAAGACATTGACCCTGCATCTGTCCTCTGATCTGCAAATAGTTTCCACAAATGCACCCTTTTTTTGTTGAACTTATATATATATATATATATATATATATATATATACATACACACACACACACATATGTCATATATAGGCACATATATTCTATTTTAATATCTTCTCATTCTCCTGTCTTGATTATGAAGTTACCCCAACTTTATATTTTATTTACTCATTTTTTAATTTTTTTATATTTAAATCTTTAACTTACTAGGAATTTTATTTGTAGAAGATAAGAACAAACATTTTTTTTCCTTCAGATGGCTAGACAGCTGTGTCATCACAATTTATTAAGTGAAGTATTCATTCCTTGACTAATTGAAATACTATAAATTCCCATAAATAATGGAATCTATTTTAGATTCTCCTCTGTTTCATTGATCTAATTATCTGTTCTTATAACAGTGCCTTATGATTCAATTATGGCAGCTTAATTATGTATTCTAGATCTAGTCATAGCCAAACAGCCACTTATTATTATTCTTTATTATATATTTTTCTACTATCAGATTTTTCCTTTCCTGTGACTATCAAGACAGTTTCTCAGAAGTTAGAATCCCATTAGTATTGTATTAAATCTATATACCATTTTTAAAAATTAGCATTTTTATGAGTCTAAACCTGTCTCATCCCTGAAGTGTTGTTCATTCATTTTTATTCATTCATATCTAATTTTATATTCTTCATAAGATCAAAGAGGGGTTCTTTATATAGAACTTCTATCTTTTTTGTTAAAATTTTCCTAAGTAATTTAGAGGCATTTTCACTATTAAGAAGGAATAGAAATGTATTAGGTACTTATTCTTAAAATTGAAAAAGGCTATTTATTTGCTTACCTTTTATCCAGTCTTCTGACTGGATTCTAGTATTTAACTTAAGAAACACTTTGCTTATTTATACTTTGTTTTTCTATTTAAAAATTACAGAGCAAAATGAAATCATTTTAACTCTTCTCATGTTTATTTACCAATTAGCTCATTTTCTTTTTTAGTCTACTCTAGCAGCAAAACTGAATACTAATGCCAATTGTGAGAATACCTACCAAGTTGATGACTTCAATTGAAATAGCAGTGATGTTTCACAATTTAGAAACACATTGGCTATTATTTTTCATATTGTTTTTCTAGTCCTATTTTACCTAGAGCAGAAATTAGCAAAAAAATTTTTTTTTAAAGATGAGAGAGAAAACATTTTAGGCTTTATGGGTCATATGGTCATTGTGTGCAACTCTTCAAGTCTGTCATTGTGGCATGAAGATGGTTACAGACAATATATAAATACTGCATATAACTGTGTCCTAATATGACGTTTTTACAAGAAAGATTTGGCCCACTGATCATTGTTTGCTGACCCCTGACCTAGATTTTTATTAAGAATTGATATCTAACTATCTAAAAGCAGGGTATCACAATGGTCATGAGAATAGACTCTGGAATAGAGTGCCTGGGTTTGAAATCCTCCCCATGCCTTCTTACCTATGCGAACTTAGACAAATTATTTAACCTCTAATTGCCTCAGTTTTTCTATATGGAACTGTGTTTAATAATAGTACATATTTTGTAAATATATTGTGAGGAGGGAAAATCACCTAACACTTATAAAGCATTTATATGTTATGCATTTGCTAAATGTTCTATAAATGCTTAATTAGCAAATAAATAAAATACTTTTTCGGCATCTGCTATAACAATATGTTTTCAATTATATGATGATCTAGCATTATACAACTTATTATACTATATTCTTTTGATACTTACCTAGGTTCTATGTGCTAATGTTCTATTTGAATTTTTTGCATTTATATTTATAAGATGAGCCTATAAGATTTATTTTTAGAATGCCACTATCAATTATCAGTATAAATGTATAGGTATTTAATATTAGTTTATTATTTCTAGAAGTTACAATCATTTTATTATATAGGTTTTCCAATTTTAAATACCTAGAGTTTAGCTAAAAATTATCTAATCCTATTTACTTTTCAGTTGTAAATCATTATTCACATTTCTGAGCCTTTTCATAAAAAATTACATGTTCTACTTATGTAAGTTTTAAATTTTTAAATTCCTTACTGTAGGAATAAAAAGGAGAAAAGTCAACATTGGTTAAATCTAGTGGTAGGATTATGGTGGCTTATAAATTATCTTTTGTATACTTCATTTTAAAAATACTTCAGAAATTAAAAATGACTAAATTTAAAAGTAAGTATAAGGTTTTATTACTAGCTTCAAACGCTGATGACAGCTGTTAATGTATAAAACACAGATATGTAGGGGTGCCCAGATGGCTCAGTCGGTTAAGTATCTGACTTGGTTTCAGCTCAGGTCATGATCTCAGCGTCCTGTGATCCAGCCCCATGTCAGGCTCCATGCTCAGTGTGGAGTCTACTTGAGATTCTCTTTCCCTCTACCCCTCTGGCTCATGCTCTCTCTCTCTCTTTTGAATATATAAATAAATCTTTAAAAACAAACAAAACACACAGGCATGCAAGAGGAATTTGTTTTAGTCTGTTTAACCACAATAATGTTGCATAAGAAATAACCCCTAAAGCTCAGTGGCTTAAAATGGCAGGTATTTATTCTCATGCTAATGGATATGCAGGCTCTGATTTGGGATGAAAGTTGGCCTCAGGTCTACTCCATGTATTTTCATTCTGGAGCTGTAACAAATGCAACTACCTGGATCATGTGTTTCTAGTGGCTGATCACTGGAGAGCAAGAGCCAAGCCCAACAAATTAACCATGTTTAAGGCCTCTGCTCATGTCACATCTACTGACATTCCATTAGTCAAGCAAGTTACATGGGCAGCCCTAACTATCAATGTACAGGGGCATATACTGGGCCTATAATTGGTGGGGGAGGGTAGTGCATGAATATTTGCTGAACAGTAATCTATGCTATCATAGTCATATTAGAAGTTTATTTCAGATTTATAAAGAACTCATCCATCCACACCAAAATAAAATGAGTCAGCTGTTCTTAGTTTCCCCACATTTAAAAAAAAATTTTATTTATTTATTTGACAGAGAGAGCACAAGCATGGAGAGCAACAGGGGGAGAGGGAGAAGCAGGCTCTCCACTGAGCAGGGAGCCGGATGCTGGACTCGATCCCAGTACCCTGGGATCATGACCTGAGCCACAGGCAGACACTGAACCAACCGGCCCACCCAGGTGTTCCTAGTTGCCCCGTATTTATTTTGTGGTACTCAACCTGAGCTAGGGCTTTATGGGTGTTGCTAGTACTTGTGATATCTTGTGCACATTTAGAAAGGACAGTTCTCTTCCTGGTTTGACATAACTACATGCACATACCATGGTCAGTGTGGGTTACGGTCATTAATCCCCCCACATACCTACTTGGTGAGGTGCATTTGTCGAGCCACAAAATGTTCAACTCTTTACGATGGCCCTGGGCTTTCCTCAGGCAGAATTGTAAAATTTTACTTTGGAGCCCTTTTTATCATCTATCCTTTTTGTTGTTCACTGTCCATCCACCCCACTGTTCAGTCTTACCCCAGCCCTTGACCTGCAGCATCCCATCATGTTACTTATTGGTTATTTTCCTTTACTCAGAACTGCCAGTCTTCTTTTCTAGGCTCTTTGCATTTCATATTTTCTTACTGATGGTGGTAATGAACCCTCCCATCACATTTAAACACTCAGCCTATATAAACTCTCTGTGCTTCTCTTACACCATGGAGGACTCATTTAGTACCTTCCTGTCGGCTTCTAGAATTTCGCCAAAGAAACATTTTATATTTGTACCTTTTTCTGCTTAAACTTTGTTTTAAATCAACTCATTTATTACTATCTTAATGTAGAATAGAAAATGTTAAATATTTAAGCAAAAATACTTTCATGTAAGTTCTCTGCAGCAAAAAAACAGGTTTCTTTTTTCATGCATCTAAAAGTAGATACAAGAATCTATATACATTTAATGAGAGTGATATAATGTTCATAGTTAAGTATTGCACAGAATTTTGATAGAGTATTTCATTTTATTTCAACTTTTAGTTTGTTACTAGTTTTCTAGAATTCTTTAAGAATGTATTTTTTTTTCACTTTAGATTAAATCTCTTGATGAAGAAAATGTGGTTGGCAAGATTTCCAAGCAGTGGACTGGTTTCGTGAGAGAGGCATTTACAGATGCTGATAACTTTGGCATCCAGTTCCCTTTAGACCTTGATGTGAAAATGAAAGCTGTGATGCTTGGCGCATGTTTCCTCATTGTAAGTCTATTCTGCTAATCTTGGGTTTAGATGGTTTCTCTAGCATCATTCTGAAATGATTTAGTAAATTGTACATTTTTAAATGACCTTGTTAAATTTATAGGTTTTATTCCAAGGGGTCCCATTTAATTCTAGCTCTGAAATTTCATCATCTCCTGGTATTCTGGGTTCGCAGGTGACTAGTTTCTCTGGAGAGTCTATGAAGTTTCATGTGGTAACAGAAGGACCTCATGTGTTAAGGATGGGCCCTGGACTTTGGGGTTTTTATTTAAAAATTGAAGTCAGTGCTGTGAAAAAGAGTTTGAATTTGGGCTTGCATGGAATAGACTCAATAAAACAAGATTTCATTGTGACTCATTATTAAATCATCTAAAACAGGAGTGCAAACTGCAGTAACAGTAAACATCCCATCAAGCCATTAAGTAGAACTGCCATTAGAGAAGAATTACATAGGATAGAACTGTGATTCTGAACTTATCTTTATGTTTAATCATCTAGGGGACTTTAAAAAACCCCAAGTATCATGCTGTACCCCAATTTAACTAAATTAGAAGCTCAGAATTAGAAGTTCATATAGCTCTCCAGGTGACTCTGTATGCAGCCAAAATCAAGGACTCCTGGGACACAGCAATAGTTTTCAACCCAAGCTGCTCAATAGAAACACCTGGATAGCTTTCAAACTCCCTGTGTCAAGACTGCATGCAAATAGTAGATCAAAATCTCTGGAGGTGGGGCGCCTGGGTGGCTCAGTGGGTTAAAGCCTCTGCTTTCGGCTCAGGTCATGATCTCAGCGTCCTGGGATCGAGGCCCGCATCGGGCTCTCTGCTCAGCAGGGAGCCTGCTTCCTCCTCTCCCTGTCTCTCTGCCTGCCTCTCTGCCTACTTGTAATCTCTCTCTCTGTGTCAAATAAATAAATAAAATCTTTAAAAAAAAAAAAAAAAAATCTCTGGAGGTGGGACCAAGCCTGCAAGCTGTTTAGCTGTTTAGAGCTGTCAAGTGACTCCAATAAGCAAGCAACGTTTGGAGCCACTACATGAACATCTTAAACACTGACATGGGGATGTGATCCCAAAAAAAACTAAAAAGTGAAAGAATATACAGAAAAAGGATCCAGTTACCCCAACAAATAAGTGTCCATAAAATAAAAAGAGAAAAATAAAAAGAGAAACTTAAGAGACCTCAACTTAATTCAGTTGGTAGACCATATTTAGATACCGATTTGAACAAATGAATATTTGAACAAATGAATATAAAAAGACAGAAGGAACTCAGAGAAATTTGAACACTGGCTATTTGATAATAGATTATTACTTTTTAAAAATATGATATTGGGCTTATATAAAACAAAAGAGTCCAAATTTTTGGGAGCACACACTGAAGTGTTTCAGTATAAAATGGTATGATATCACAGATTTGTTTTTAAATAATGAGAGTGAGGGCAGGGGGATCTAGGGGATGGAATGATTAATGAACCAAGATTGATCAGGTTAATAATTATTAAAGCTTGGTGAGTGGCCATTGGGATTTTATTTTGCTATTCTAATTTAGGACAGGCCTGATATTTTCTGTATAAAGTTTTAATATCACTACAGTTTGGTTTAAAAACTGTTTTCACTGTTTATTTCTTGTGAAAAGTAAAATTAAACTTAACCTTAGGAAACTGTTCGACCAGACGTACACACACCATAACCAAAGATACACTGTGTAAAGGGAAGAAAGGACAGTCTGGGGCGTTTGGATAGATGAGAAATGGGGTTGGGAGTTGTGGTAGGGTTATTAGGAAATGACTCTGGTGTACATTCTAAAGGACTTTAGAGGACTTTAGTCCTCTTCTAAAGGACTTTTAAAGATTGGACAACTTGTTGTAGATGTGGGGAAGATACTGAAAATTATTTAGTCAATTGGTTGGTTTTAAAGTAAGTATAAATAAAATAGTTATAAATCCAAATCTCAGAAAGATAAATCCTGGTGACTAAGTAAGAAATGGATTGATGAGAGGTAGAATTACCGTAATGCAGTTGCAAGTGAATGATGATAAGGATTAAATTATTTCTTTGTGAACAGATAAAGGAAAATGATAGATGTGAGAGAAAATCCATAGGATTTGATGAAAGTCATAGGGAAGAGGGTCTGGTTAGACACTGATATAGTGAGACAAGTTGAGGAACACAGTGGACAATTTGGCAAGAGAAATCATAAAACAGTGCCAAAAAAATCTAAGATGCATGTTATCTCTAGGATGGCTGTCATTCTCCTGAAAAAAATCTGAAAGTTGTACTTTGAATTCCAGTCTTAAGAAAAGTTGTATTACTAGAGGAGTACAAAAAATTAGAGGAATATTCTGAGTGGCATGAGAAAAAGTGAAATTTAGAAAATTACCAGAGAATAAATTAAATTCAGGCAGGTAATCAGTAAATGAATAGAATTACAGGATATGCTTGCTATTATATTAGAAATATAATATTGGAAAAAATATATATTGGAAAGCTATCAACTTTTCCCAGATGTTGATCTCTGCTTTGTTGCTGAAAACTCATTTCTGTTTTTTGTTCTTATCTAGGACTTCATGTTTTTTGAAAGGAGTGGAAACAAAGAATAAAAAGGAGCATGATAGTGAATTAATGAAAATCTCCTCAGAAAATTTGAAGTCTGTAAGAAAAGCTCACTGCTTTTTTTTCACTGTTGAAATGACTTATAGCATATGTGAATTATACTGTGATGTCTGAAGTTCCTGTTATATATGACTTTTCGAATTATGAGTTTATTTTCTGTATCACTTATAACTGTTTTTATGCATTTTCTTTAATTTCATACATTTTCATTTACTTTGTGTATTTTGGAGAGAGGACATGTGAATATTTACATTTAATCATGAAACTTTCCATGGTAAATTGTTTTAAACTATAATCTCTTTTATTTTCAATTTTTATAGAAAATTAAAGCCTCATTAAAGTAATTTAATATAAAAAGTTACATTTTGTTAGCTATAGTTCCAATTTACTTCACATGTGTAACAACTAATGTTACTTTGCAAATACCCTATATTCACATAAGTTAAAAATCAATATAATTTCAGTTTCCTTTACAATTATATTAAAATAATACTTAATATTCATATTACCAAGGAACACAAAATGTGTATTTGTTTTTTGTTCAGCAAATTACAGTATATTTAATTTCTTTTATAAGCTAATCTACTATAAAAGGATTTTCATGTTGACAAGATAATAAATTACTGATGTTTTAATGATTTCCAGTGAAAAAGGTATGTCCTAAAGAAGAACACATTTAAAGACTCACTATAAAACTGGAACGTTGTTATAATTTTTGAAGTATTTATTTACACGTGGAATGAATGGTTAGCTCCTGTATTCATTTTATCATTCATAGAACATAACAGTTATGAGATCACTCAGATGTTAAATAGAACATATATATTCATTTGAGTAGAAACTTCAGTAATGGTCTACTAGATTATTTACATCAATCAAATAACGGATTTAAAAATTATTGATATATTTTCATATTTGATTTTTATTTTAAAATAAACTGTGAATAGTCCATTTAGATGGTATTCTGAACATTACACATTTACCATCTTTTCCCTTTCAGATCTCCTTTAAAAGGAGCAAAAGCATATGATGATCTTTATTAAAATCCATACCAGTGCTGTAAACTAACATTTACACCCATTAGAAACTTAAAGGAATTTTTATACTCTATTTTGTAGGAAAGACTGGATCAAGTGAGGGGAGATATCTAACCCACAATTTAACTCATGCAAAGGAAAAGTGTGTTTAAGAAATAAGGACGTGGGGGAAAGACTCCCGTTCATCTTTAGCAGAACTCCAACACCACTAGCTCCTAATATTGAGAACATTGGGATGGCAGGGGAGCTATAGGGAAAGTGACCATCTTTAATCAGCCCATGCAGCTCCCCCCATGCCAGATTCCAATAATGAGGTGTGACCGAAACACTCGTGTTGAGTTTTTTTACAATTGGTACAGACAGCATGCCAGGTAAAGTGAACGTACTTGCATGGCTATTTCCTGGTGGCATTACTTGTGCCTGGTCAAGAAAGGAAGGGCTTTCCAAGCTAGCTATCAGGTACCACAACCAACCCCAAATGAGGCTAGAGGTGCTGGCCTTATTCCTGTGACAGCTGCATCTTTGTTTCATTTTCCATCTGCTCTTGCACTCCTTCTCCCCGTTCTTTGCATAGGATTCAGGATCTCTGATTAAGCAAAGTAAAACTACAGCTGATCTAAACAATTCTTTCCTTCTTCATGGACGTGCAAAGAGGAGTTGAACAGAAACCCACACACTGCAGAATCCATTTAAGTTCGAATACTAGAAAAATGTTATCATGAAACATTAGTAAAGAGAAGAATCATCACACATGATAAGTTAGAAATTTAAATAAGAAAATCACCAAGAATTGCAACAAATGTCCTGACATTTGTACACGGGTTTATAATTTCAATGAGATTTGAAGAATGCTGCATATTTATTTCTGGAAAAGACAGTAGAGAAAAAGGAACATTCTTTTGAGACAAAATTTTAATAATGTTGAAAAGTTTGATGACTGCATTTTAGAATATGATAGAAACACTGGAATAGTAGATTGCACAAAGTAAAAGGATAACATGATAAAGTAAAAGGGATTTTAGAAATTCTCCAGGAAGATAACCTCAAAGGGTAGAGAAAAGGTGATTCCTGAGCAACAGATAGATCAATTTTAATTGATACACAACAGGAATTTCAGAAGCAGAAATCAGAAGGGGCCAAGAGAATAATTTAAAAATATAAGAAAATATATTTGCAGCCAAAATGGACTGTAGTTTCTAGGTGAATGGATTTACCACATAGCGGAAAAAAATAATCAAAATATGATTATTCATAAAACAGTTATGACATGCCTGCACTAGAGCAAACATTGTTAGGCTGTGTTAGAACAGTTTCTGTGACCTAACTTTTATGATATTCCCAGTCTGGCTCATTTTTTCTTACCTCACCAATCGGGTTCAATCAATTCAGTATTCTTTAATTGCAAGCATTTTTGAAGGGAAAAGGATGTGGGACTAAAAGGTAAATCCTGTAAGGGGACTTGGGGCCTTGTCCCCCCATTTTCCTATAAGGGGACTTGGGGCTTTGTCTCCCATTTTCCTATGCCTGCCTTAGAGTGGAGACCATACCACTTTAGGGATTCTTTCACCCAGAATGATGTGACCTACAGAGATGTAGTGTCATGAACTCATTCAGAACAGGGGTCCTCTTTGCCTGTCTTTTACCCTGAAGAAAATAAAGGAAAAGCATCACTATCTCAGGTTGTCATTCTGTCTACCAAGTCCTAAATCCTGGCTTCTAAATACACTCTCCACGTGAACGGGGGCTCTTGAAGAAGTGGTTGATCCCAGAGCTGTGTCAGGGAAAATAACAAGACAAACCTCAAACAACTTACAGAAAAGCAAGGAGGTTCTTGATGGGCCATATCTAAAGGATGAAAGAACCATCCTGAAAGGGGTCCTGCCAGCAAAATTAAAGACAATTTGAGCATCAAAATATTAATAGCAAGGCATTATTACCTATTGAATAAAATAGGATACCACACATCCCTACATATATACTTAGAAATAAACATGCAAATTAAAAGTTTGATGAGAAGTGAGAGACCTATAGTTTCAAATCACTATCCCACAAAATCGTTTTATTTTTAAGTGGGGAAGAGTAATTTTACAGCAAAGCCTAGCAGCCTCCACCATAATCAAGTGATTGGAGTGATCATTATCGGTAATGGGACAAAATGCAATTGAGTACCACCTGATCAGATGCAGTAAGAAGCAGCATCACAGGATCTATGTCATAAGGGAGATCTCATGGTGACGGAATTTTTTTAATGCTCAGTGGGCTCACCTTTTGTTGTGGTATGCCTGTTGTCCAGTACTTGTGTTTATCTGGTCAGGAGTTGGGCTTAGTTTGCAGTTTGTTGTTATAGTTATTCGCAGTGCACCGCAAGCTTCAAATTCTTCTAGAATTCAAGATGTGAATTAGTTTGCCAGAGGGTTTCCTAAATATCTGTTCCTCAGAATCTGTCACTTGTAGCATTACCAGCTGTAATTCACTGGTCTTTTCACTCAGTGCTTGTTAGCTGGGAGTGGGGAATGGGGGACAGAGTGTTCTCTAATGTTCAGTTTAAGTGTCAGTCTTAAGCAAACTGTAAATCTTGTGAGGCCATACCCCAATTCAATGTAGTCTGAAGTCAGAGTCTGTGGGGGACTTGGCCAGTTTATCTCTTTAATCATGTCTTCATGTAGCAGGCATTCACAGAGAGCCTAGGACTGGCTAGAAATCTCAGAACTGTGTCTGGGTGTACTTAGAAGAGGGAAGTTGACAGTAGTGGGCTGTCAGGGAGGAGGGTTGATAACATCTTTCAGTCAAAAGATACTGAACAAGTAGACAAACCTAATGATTCCAGTTAGAAACAGAGAAAAAGGAATGTCATCCTAGTAAGTCAAGTTCAGTTAGCATGTTTATCTTCATTCCCTTTGGTAATTGCTCTGTGGCCATGAATGATTCAAGGCTCCCCAAGAACTTTTCTGCTCCAAAAAGAAAAAAGAAAAGAGGTAGGAAAGAAAAGAAAGAAAAAGAAAGAAAGAAAGAGAAGGAAAGAAAAAGAAAGAAGAAAAGAAAGTTATTTTTTGCAGTAGAGGCCAACTAAAAAAAAGTTTAGAAGAAATGATGGAATTAGAAAATCAACACTTGCCAATTATCATAATTTGATTCCACCAAGAAAATATTAATGGTTGCTAAAATAGGTGGTAAATGTTTGAGGCACTCTTATATTACCATATTTATAACACTATATTATATTGTCTCAAAGTAGCTGCCTGTAAGATACCTATTAGTTTAAAAAGAGTAAGGTAGTGATTATACTGTTACTGCAAAATACAGCTCAGCTAAGCTGTCTGATATTACCTAACAAATATCCCCTTTCCTCTAGTTTCCAATGTTCTTCACGTCATCTGAGCCCTCACCTTTGGTGCCTTTAAATCCATATTTTTACCATCAATCTATTATGATGAGGTATATGTTCTCTAAAATAGTACGTCTTTTCTCTACCATGTTCTTCACTTCCTTCTGAGTACTGACAGCAGAGTCACTTTTATCCATATTTCTGTGAACAGTCATACTCAAGGCAATCTTGGCTTTTTCTATTATGCTCCTCAAAATTTTTCCATTCTTCCATCCATTTCCAAATTCCAAAACTGCTTCGACATTTTCAATAATTTTTTGCAGTAGCACCCCATTTCCAGATCCCAAGATCTGTATCAGTCTACTATTGCTGCTATAACAAACTACTACAAACTTTGTGGCTTTAAAAAATACAGATTCACTCTCTTATAGTTCTGGAGGTCAAAAGTATGAATTGAGTCCTACTAGGCATCATTAATTAAATGTGTTTCCACAGAATTCCTATGTTGAAGCCCTAATACCAATGTAACTTCACTCTAAGGAACTAATTAAGTTTAAATGAGCATAAAGGATGTGGCCCTGATCTGATAGGATTAGCGTCTTCTCTTCATGTACATAAACCAAGGAAAGACCTTGTGAGGACATACAAAAGGCTCATCTAAAAATCAGGAAGGGAGCTCTCATCTGAAACCAGTCATGCTGGTATCTGGATCTTGAACTTCCAAACTTGAGGACTGTGGGAAAATAAATTTCTATGTTTAAGCCTTCTAGTTTGTGATATTTTCTTATGGTACCCTAAGCAGACTAATATACCAAATTAAAATCAAGATATTGAAAGAGTTTCGTTCTTCCTGGAGGCAGTAGAGTATAATACTTTTTCTTGCCTTTTCCATCTTCACAGGCCACCTATATTCCTTGACTTATAGCTTCTTTCCATCTCTAAAACTAGCAAATGCTTCCATTGCTAGACATTTCTATCTCTGACCCCAATTCTGCATTCTCTCCCACATTTAAAGGACCCTGGGGATAACATTGGGCCTTCCTGGATAATCAGGGATAATGTCCCTATTTTAAGTTTACTTGATTAGCAACTTTAATTCTACCCGCAACTTAATTCATCCTTGCTATGTAATATAACACAGGGTTTAGAATATGGATATTTTTGTGGGGCCATTATTCTTTTCATTATGTGTGTGGATATTTATTATACATATATAATGTGTGTGTATATATATTTCCATATAAATATCCATAAATAACATATAGTATTACTTTTCATGTGCTTTAAAAGGATATAAATGGCATCATATTATATATATTATATATCATATTATATATATACACATATATATATACATATATATCATATTATATATATATATTATATATACCTTCTGCAATTGAAAATTTTCATTCACTGTTTTTTCTTTTGTACCTTGCCCATGTTGATATTTGTATCTCTAGTTTGCACATTTTTATGATTATATATAGTATTCTCTTGTATGACTATAATACCATGTGTTTACCTATTCTGTTCTGGATGGGCTAACTGTGACAGTTAATACTATGTTGACTTGGGTAGGCCGAGGTACCCAGATATATAGTCAAACATTCTACATGATTTTGTAAAGGTATTTTTTAGTCAAGATTAACATTTAAAGTAGATTTTGACTAAAGACAGTTACCCTCCGTAACACTGGTGGATCCTTCAACTGATCCTTCAACATCAGTTGAAGACCTTAACTAAAAATGACTGACCTCCCTCAAAGAAAAGAGAATTCTGGCAGATACTCCTTTCAGACTCAGACTGCATCATCATCTCTTCCCTGGGTCTCCAATCTGTTGGCCTACCATACAGATTTTGGATTTGCCAGCCTCTGCAATCATGTGAGCTAATTTCCTTACAGTCTCTCCTCTCTTCCCATCCCCTTCCCCTTCCGCCATCTCTCTCCCTCATTCTATTTTTCTAGAGAATCCTAATACACTAACTTTTCTCTATCATCAGTGTTACAGAATATTTCTATGCAGATTTCCTTATATGCATATGGAAGAGGTTCTTTGGAGCTATTCCTATTATTGGAATTGGTAGTTCTAAAAGTATGAGCATCTTCATTATCATGAGATATTGTATCTTGCTCTCCAAATCAGTTATACTAATTTATTGTTTCAACAGTAGTGTGTGAACATTGCTATTGCTTTACATACCCACCATATCTTGATATTCTCAGTTTTTGTCAACTGATATATTTTTTAAAAATCTCATTGTTTTTATTTGGATTTCTGAGATTCTAGTGAGGTTGAACATATTTTTATTTGTTTGCTGGATGTTCATATTTCCTCTAATATGAATTACCTTTTTACATACTTGGATCTTTTTCTTCTGTTGGTTTGCTTTTTTCCTATTGATTTGCAGTTCTTTTTCAGATTACCAATCTTTTGTAAGTGATATGCATTGCAAATATCTTCTCCCAGATTGTGGCTTTTCTTTCACGTTATTTGTGATGTCCCTTTTTTTGTGTGCAGAGATTTATTTTTTTAAGGCTTTTATTTATTTATCTGAGAGAAAGAGAGAGAAAGTGGGGGGGGCAGGGGAGAGGGAGAAGCAGACTCCCCACTGAGTGAAGAGCCTGCAGCAGGGCTTGATCCCAGGACCCTGAGATCATGACCTGAGTTGAAGGCAGACACTTAACTGACTGAGCCACCCAGGCACCCCTGTGCAGAAATTTAAGTAGCCATATTTATCTATTGTTTTTCATGGTTTGTATTTTTGAGGTGTTCCACTTAGAACTGACTTTTTTTTTTTGGTATAGCATGAGAGATACCTAATTTTATTTTACATAAATAAGTACTCCAATATCAATAAATTGTCATCTCTTCCCTGGTTTCTGGTACTTACCTTTACCAGAATCAACTTTCATAGATTTTTTTTATCAGTTTCTTGTTCTCCTCTCCTGATCTATATATATGTGGAAAAAATGCTCAATATTTTTATATCAGTAAATCCCTTCAAATTTCCTTGATAGGGTATTTTCTCTTGAATATTATTTTGATCTGGTCCCTTTAAATATCCACCTTTTAACCATGGACCATAGAGCAGGCAATGGGGAAGAGCATGCCACAGAAGGATATTTAATGTCTTGTTAAAATGAATTAGTCTTCAGTAGTTTACCAGATATCTATTATTTATCTTAGTTTTTTCTTGGTTTTATTTTGGAAGCAAGCAATTCAAATCATGGTAAGAAAGAAATATGGTAGTCAAAGTAAACTTTAGAAGTTTTCAAATTTTGTCATTTAGATAGGCTACCTACTCCAACATTATTAATTTTACATGAAATATTTTAGGATACACAATGCATATTTTTAAATCATTGGATATTGGAGCTTTTTATCTTTTTATTAAAAAATGATGGAAAGTGCGCCTGGGTGGCTCAGTGGGTTAAAGCCTCTGCTTTTGGCTCAGGTCATGATCTCAGCGTCCTGGGATCAAGGCCCGCATCCAGCTCTCTGCTCAGCAGGGAGCCTGCTTCCTCTTCTCCCTGTCTCTCTACCTGCCTCTCTGCCTACTTGTAATCTCTCTCTCTGTGCCAAATAAATAAATAAAATCTTTTAAAAAATAAAAAAAATAGAAGAATATTCTTTAAAAAATGATGGAAAGTAGAAGTTTTGAGGCTGAAGTATATGGTGTGTGGACCTAATGTATGATAGCTTTTTATGACTTGTAGAATAGTTTTTATTTTATATTCGCACTTAATATAAGTGGAACCTAAATAAGTAATGTTTTATTTTTTTTAATAAGTAATGTTTTAGAGATACTATTGGTATCTCTAAATACCAATGATATTGGTACTATCAATATAGTACCAATATATACTATATTATGGTACTATATGGTACCATAATACCATGTGGTATTGGTACATGGTACCATGGTACTATATGGTACTATATGGATTATACAATCTGCTATTTTATAAAAATAGGGACAGCTATTTTACTTACTGTTAGATATTTAAATTAATTAAACTGAGTTAATATTAAGTTCATTATGCATGAGAATGGATAATCATTAGCCAGAGAATGAGGCAGAACAAGGAGAGAAAGGAGGCAGAACCAAGAATATTTGGAGGAGTGTTAGAATGTAGTGGGAATCTGGCCATGCTGGGGTAAGGTCTCAGTCACGCTAAATCTGTATAAGCTTCAGTCTCCCTGATCCTGGCGATGGGGCACTCACCACATTATGTCACAGCGGCATCATAAGAGAGGAAATCCATGTGCACTAAGACCACAAGTATTTAGAGGTGTAGTCACATGTGGACTTACTGGTGTCCTCCTAGGGGACTGTCTTTGGAGAAAATTGTTTCAGAAATTAAGGAAGAGACAAAGAAAGTATTTGAAGTATGCAAAGTGGCTTGAATTGCAGGCTCACAGGTTTCTAAGCATCTCAAGCCTCTTGTTTCCCCTGCTGACTCAGGTCAGAATCAGTGTGGTTAACAAATTGTGTAGGGCATGAGTGTTTGGGCCTGTTCCAATAAATAGGGACATCCTGTCTACTCTGTTCTACCAAAAGGGAAAACCCAGGCCTGGTAGAAATAGGTGTGTATTTCCTGATGACTCTGATAAGAGCAGTCACAGCAGACTTTAATGAAATAACTGGCCTTATCTTTCCGTAATTACCAGGAGTTTCAGCCACCTGTGGGTTTGGTGGCTGGAGAATACGAGTCTCAATTATTGTCAATACTTTAAAAAAAGAATGGGGGCAAGATCCAATGTACATCACTGTGACTTTAGTGTAATTCTGGACTATATATTTGAAATTTGCAGAGAGTAGACCTTACATGTTATCACACACATGCACACAGACAAAATGGTAACTGTGGGATGACGGATGTGTTGACTAACCATATTCTTGTAATCATTTATATATATATCTATAGATATATATATTAGTATATATATGTATAGATATGTATAGATACTATATTAGTATATATTACTATAGATATATTTATCTATACATATATACATATATATACTAATATAGTATATATTACTATATATATACTATACTATATATATACTATAGTATATATTACTATATATATACTAATATAGGTATATATATACTATGTATATAGTGATCACATTGCACACCTTTATCTTCACAGCGTTGTCAACTATGTCTCAGTAAACCAGAAAAAAGAAACTAAAGAAGAAAACAAATATTAATTAATAAATACCCACTTATCCATCACCAAAAACAAATGAACAAAAATGCTTATGATTTGCCTCAGCTATGTTCATTGACTCATTTCTCAATCTGTGACTCCAAATAGAAAATATATGACCTTGAGGGCGCCTGGGTGGCTCAGTGGGTTAAAGCCGCTGCCTTCGGCTCAGGTCATGATCCCAGGGTCCTGGGATCGAGGCGCACATCGAGCTCTCTGCCTAGCAGGGAGCCTGCTTCCTCCTCTCTCCTCTCTCTCTGCCTGCCTCTCTACCTACTTGTGATCTGATCTCTCTCTGTGTCAAATAAATAAATAAAATCTTAAAAAAAAAGAAAATATATGACCTTGAATGTTCAAGCACCTTCTGCTGATTCTCATTTGTTTTCTTTTTCATTATTATTCATGCCAGATCTCACTCAGGCATCTAGGGTGAATAGAATGAAATTTCTGCAGAGAAACTCCTCATGGGGGCAAAGAAGCCATCGTGCCAGGTGAGAAATAAAGAGCAAACATTCCATCAGCTGAGCTTGTGACTTTTTTTTTAAGATTTTGTTTATTTATTTAAGAGAGTGACTGAGTGATTGAGAGAGAGCCTGAGCAAGAGTTAGGGGCAGAGGAAAGGGGAGAAGCAGACTCTCCCACTGAGCAGGGAGCCCGATACGGAGCTAGATCCCAGGATCCGGGATCATGACCTGAGCCAAAGGCAGATGCTCAACCGACTGAGCCACCCAGGCATCCTGGAGCTTGTGACTTTGAGAGCTTTGTTTTAGGACTCATATTGACTAGTCAACTGAACCCCTTATTATTCAATTGCCTGCTAGTTTTGGGCAAGTAAGATAACTTCATGGGGCTGCAGGTGTAAGACTTCAGGGAGTAAGGTAATGCATGGGAATGGGGAATTGGCAGTGCAGTCTAGCCTAATGTTTCTCCAATTAAAAACAAACAAGCAAAGTACTTTGCTGGCCAGATTCTCATCTGCCGGCGGGCCTGGTTAGGTCCAAAAGTTTCTATTTGTACTGACCTACCAATAGGATTGTCACACCTATGTACTACTTTTCAGAAACAGATAGTCCATAAGTAAAATTTAGGTACCCTAACAATTTATTACAAACATCAGCATTTTCTCATGATTAAAAGTGAGAAATGGGGCACCCAGGTGTCTCAGTCAGTTAAGCATCCGACTCTTGACCTCAGCTCAGGTCTTATTCTCAGGGTCATGAGTTTAAGCCCCAAAGGTAATGCTTATTGAGGGAACCATGCAAGTATGTGTATTTAGGATGTTCAACATTTATTTAACATTTCTACCATTAAGTTGCCATTGTTAGAATGTGGGTTTTTTTAACGATTTTATTTATTTATTTGACAGAGAGAGATGACAAGTAGGCAGAGTGGCAGGCGGAGGTGGGGGGAAGCAGGCTTTCTGCTGAGCAGAGAGCCCTATGTAGGGGTCGATCCCAGGACCCTGGGATCATGACCTGAGCCGAAGCCAGAGGCTTAACCCACTGAGCCACCCAGGTGCCCTTAGAATGTGTTTTAAATATATTATTTCCGGGCACCTGAAGCAAAGGTGTTCTTTCATTCGTTATCTTCCATTTTACAACGCATATTTAACATTTACTATGAATCAAAATTGGGGCACCTGGGTGGCTCAGTTAGTTAAGCATCTGCCTTCTGCTCAGGTCATAATCTCAGGGTCCTGGGGTTGAGCCCCACATTGGGCTCTTTGCTCGGTGGGGAGTCTGCTTCTCCCTTTCTCTCTGCCTGCCACTCCCCCTGCTTGCTCTCTATCTCTCTCTGTCAAATAAACAAATTAAAATCTTTTAAAAAGTGGTTTAAATAGGGGTGCCTGGGTGGCTCAGTGGGTTAAGCTTCTGCCTTCAGCTCAGGTCATGATCCCAGGGTCCTAAGATCGAGCCCTACATAGGGCTCTCTGCTCAGCAGGGAGCCTGCTTCCACCTCTCTCTCTCTCTGCCTGCCTCTCTGCCTACTTGTGATCTCTCTCTCTCTCTAAAATAAATAAAGTCTTTTAAAAAATGGTTTAAATTTATTATTTCATTAATGTGGGATTTTTAGTTTCTCAAAATGACTAACCAACAAACTTGTCCTTATCTGTTAGGTCTTCACTGCAAATTCAGGGCAAGTACCCTAAATGTCCCCCTTTATGCCCATTTCCCCCTTCCTTGGTAGATCTCCAATTTAAAAAAAAACAACAAACAAAAAACACATTTCTTGTTTTCAGATGTGATTTATATTTGTATGTATGAGACTTTCTGAGATTGTCTCTCGAAAAGTGGTATTCCTTTTGAAAAATATATAAAGTGTTTTTAGTTATGTTGAATTTTTAATAAGTATTAGTTGCATAGTAGTAATAAATAATTTAAGAAAGAAGTAGGCTAATTGAAACAATAGCTTGTATTTTGTAAATGAATCTTGCTTATTTAAGTTTGTGCCTATGTTCACAGGATAACACTGAAAAACATTGCTCCATCACTGTTAGAGTGGCAGTAGGTACTCATATGCAGGGTATTGACTCTAATTTCACATACTTGGCTTATTTAGGAAGGTTTTCATGAATGTAGGAGGGAAATAGGATTTGAAGTAAGAAAAAACTGGATGTCTCCAGCAACAGGAACAGATTTAAACTGATAACTGATTTTATTACATTTTCTTATCTTGCTGAAAAGTTGATGTACATTATTACAGCAACTACATAAGAGAAAGAGTTCATTCTTATCGCTCTTTGTTAATGTGTATAGTGTCTAAAGACAAAAAATAACCTAGGTCTTCTCATGGTCAAATTACAGAACAAAGTCTTCTGGAATTTTGCCCAAAGATCAGAGAGTGCTCCAAGCTCAAGTGACACCACTCAAGACTCAAGGGTCAGTCTTAAAGCAACAAAGATCTGTAAAACCCAATTTAAGGAGTAGTCTGTATCTCTCTCTCTCTCTCTCTCTCTCTCTCTTTTTCTATGCTTGGTTTCTGGCACTCTTCTATGTTATTGGATATTCACAAGTCTCCATCTGTGAAGGGTGGAACTGACCTAATTTTCAATTGAGGAAATTGTGCCAGGTTCACCTCCATGCCTCTTCAGTTTTATAGGAGTTGGTATTTAGAGGATTAGTTGAACCACTCTATTCATGGAAGTCTCTTAAGTGATTGACTTCATGTAGCCTTAAGGAATTAAGAGTAACTGGTAGAAAATTAAATTCAATCAAATGAGCAGGTAGGAAATAGGTAAAACTAGCATTTTGCTTATCAAATCAAAATTTGATCAGGATTTGATTTCAGCTCCTGAGTTTTCTGACTGTGTGATTTTGGATGAAGATCTTAATGAAACTTTTATAAGCTTTGACTTATTTCTTTAATTAAGTTAATAATTCCTTTTTTAAGGTTTTTATTAGGATTAGGTAACCATTATTTACTATCATTACTATTATGTTTCTTGTTAATGCCCAATCAATTCTCAACTCAAATGATGTTACACTATAAGCATTTTTTATGACTCAGATATTGCCAAAAATGCTCTGAGAGACAATTTTTTTAAGAAAAATTTTATCTATTCCTAGCATTGGATAGGGCTAGTGTTTTCCACACTGAGGAAAGAAGTCCTCTTCCAGACTACAACGCATATTTGTGACATAAGTTTAGGTTTTGGCATATGATTCAAATAATAATTATATGTGTATACTTATGCTAATCAACTTACACACACTATAGTTCCATTTTCCAATTTTAGTTTTCCAAATTTTAATTTTCTTAAAGCTTTATCTTAAATTGTGAACTCATAATTTAATTCAGCTTGATTTCTACATATCAAAACAGGAATAGTTGAATTTCCTTTAGTGTTCAAAAAGGAGTATTTGAGAGTATATGCACAACTGGAAAATTGTATAACTAGGTGAAACATGAAAATATATATTATAGGTAAGAAAACCGAGACTCTAATGTTTTAAGATAGTTAAGATACAGCTCATGATATGAATATAACCCTTAAACAATTCTTGTTTTTTAGGTTTTTTATATACCTTATAATTTTGTATGAGTAGGAAACATAGCTTATTTTCAATGACTGAAAGAAAAGGAAATTAAGAGGGCAACTTTGGATAAAGAGGTTTGTAAAGAGGTAACGTCTCTTTCAAAATTCTGGAAATACTAGAATTTAAGTGAGACATGTCTCTATATTTCTTTTAATCACTTATTTATTTTTGTTTTCTGCAATCCATAATGCAACATTAAAAGGACCAACAGGATATAGTTTTGGGATTGCTCTTTTGCACCTTCCTGGTTCAGAAAATGGGGAAGTTCTCAATGTACTAATTTGGATGAAGTCTTATGAAGGGTCACATCTCAAAAACATTCCCTTGCACAAGGTTCAAAAAATAAGCCAATATTGGGAGTGTAGGGACCAGGACTGCCAGAGAATCATTAGCTTTATGTCCAAATACATATGGAAGTATTCATAGAATTTAATTAACCTCAAAGTTCTTAATGGAATGTTTCTTTGCCATGGCTGCTTGGGAATCCTCTCTCTTCCTCACAACAACTTTGAGAGGCTGTGGATGTGGGCCAGATAGGGGATCAAGCCTCTTCTAATTCACCTCCCAGGTAGCCATTTCACATGGAACTTCCAGAGACTGATGTGTTCTAACTCTCAGTCACCATAAATGACTTCTTCCCTTTTTTAGGCCTATGGCCCTTTTCGTGACCTATCTAATGGAGATTTTATAACGTACATTGGGAAACTATCATCTTTAGGAAAAAGGATCTAAATATTTTCAGAGGCTTTATTACTGCTCTTCTGATATAGAAGAAAAGCTGGCTGCCTTTTTGGAGAGGACCCGGGTTCCTGGGTTTAGGACAAATCTCTGAGACCCCACTGAGTTTTCAGTGTCCAAAGTAGGAACAGACATTTATATTTCTATCTAGAGAATAAGGGAAAAAAGCATCATAGTTCATGAGTAACAAATCTCTTATTTCTGACTTATAATTAGCCACAGATATAAAATATAACTGACCCTCCATGAGGCTCTTCTTTTCTGCCCTGATACATTTTCTCCAACCATACTACCTACTCCATTCCTTGATTCATCTCAATGACTCCTCCTATTTCTCTTCTTCAGCATACCTGGGTTCTCTTTCTAGCTCCTCTACAAATTTAATGACAACAAAACATTTTGAGGCTTTTTTTTTATCTGTAAAACTGGGATGAGGCAGAATAACATCGTTAAGTGACAAAATTGGAGTTTTCTACCATATTCCCCAAAGACTGATTTTGACAGTCATCTATCCATGAGAGTGACCTTGTGAAGTCCAAGAATCCAGCAGAGATATTCCAGCACACCTCTGGAGCAAAAACATATCAGAGATTGGACACATTGAAGAGGATAAGAGAAATAGCTTTACTTTACCCACATCGCCCTTCCCCCAAGGCAGCAGAGCTGAGTGTCAAGAGAGACCTTCTTGGTTCATGCTTTCTGCATGGGAGAAAGTTGAACAGGTGAGTGCCCAGCTTCCCCAGATGTACAAGAGAACCACTTCTTTCTCTATCCCGAATACTGAGTAGAACAATGAGGAGGCATTATGGACAACTGCATCTAGGGCTATGGGAGGGCATTAAAGGACATGGATCCTACCAACTCTGTCATAAACTCCATCTATAACCCATCCACAAGCCACTGGGGATGCCTCCCCTGCAGGTCCTCCCAACTGGCCCACAGGTACCCACAACACTCCATCTGCCTCACACACACACATCCCCTCCTTGTGACCATCTCCCTGTGTATACACCCAAAAGTAGCAAAAACAAACTTTTCCAGATAGTGAGCACAAAGAAAACAGGCCCAACTATGTGGAACTAGAAAAAAAATCACACAAACTTGAGCATTTGGCACTGACCTAGGGAAAGCAAACAGGAAGCTATTAGTGCATAGCCTCCAGCATCAAGAAAAAGCATACAACCTTCAGAATTACCACCGTGAAGGAACAAGAAATGTGAAGCAGGCACATCCATAGGAAAGGTCTGAGAAAGCCTCAGAATCCCTAATTGGGCTTACAGAAGTATAAGAAATGAAAAAGAGGGCATTGTGCTTATTTAAAGTAAGAATGGCCAAGAACTTCCTAAATATGAAGATAGATTTGAATGTCAGGTTCATAAAGCTCATAGGTTGGCCCAAAATTTCAATTCCAAATATTTTCTCCAAGACACACTACAATAAAGCTGTCTAAAATTTTTAAAGATAATTATTAAAAAAAAGAGAGAGAGAAAAAAAAACTCACATACAAAGGAACCCCTCATAAGGCCATCAGCAAGCAGCTTTTCAGCAGAAACTTTGCAAGCCAGGAGAGACTGGGATGATATATTCAAAATGCAGAAAGAAAAAACTGCCAACCCAGAATACTTTACCTGGAAAAGTTGTCCTTCAAAAAGGAAGGAGAAATAAAGACTTTCTCAAAAGTAAAACTGCCTTACTAGAAATGCAGAAAGGAGTTTTTCAAACTGAAATGAAAGAACACTAATTAGTAACATGAAAACTTATGAAAATATAAAACACACTGGTAAGGATAAGGACATAACCAAATTCACAATATTCTCATACTGTAATATGATAGTGTGTTAATCACTTAATTCTAGTATAAAATTTAAGACAAAAGGATTAAAATAACTATAATTTGCTAATGAATGCACAATATAAAAACATAAGATGTGAGGGAAAGCAATAAAGTGTGGAGTTTTTGTATGCAATTGAAGTTGTTATCAGCTCTAAATGGACTGCTATAGCTATAAGATGTTTTATGTAAGCCTTCTGGTAACAACAGAGCAAGAACCTACAGTAGTTACACAAAAGGTAAAGAAAAGGGAATCAAAGCATAGCACTAGTGAACATCATCAAGTCCAAAGGAAGCTAGCAAGAGAAGTATAAAATAGTCAGAAAACAATAAGATGACATTAGAAATTCCTTACCTATCAATAATTAGTATGAATGTTCAAGCAAAAATGCATCAAGTGGCTAAAAGGACAAAAACAAAACTCAACTATATGCTGCCTATAAATAATTCACTTCAAATTTAACGATATACCCAGACTCAAAATAAAGGGATAGAAAAAGATATTCCATGAAAATCAAAAAACAACAGAGAGAGCAACACTTATATTAACAAAATAGACTTTAAGGCAATAATCATAAACAAGAGACAGATGGTAATTATATAATGATAAAGGGTTCAATTAATGAGGAGGATAAAATATAAGTAAATATGAACCCAACATCAGAGCAGCTAAATATACCAAATACAAACAAATTTGAAGGGAAAAAGACAGTAATAATAGACTTCAATACTCCACTTTCACCATTGAATAGATCTTCCCCATATAAAATCAAAAAGGAAACACTGAATTAGAACTTTAACCAAATGGATCTAGCAGACATATACAGAACATTCCATCCAACAGCAGAATACATATTCTTTGCAAGTACACATGGAACATTCTCCAAGATGGATTATATGTCAAATCACAAACAATTCTTAGCAAATTTAGGAAGACTGAGACTATACCAAATATCTTTTCTGATGACAATGGTATGAAAATAGAAATCAATAACAGGAAAACTGGAAATTTTACAAATATGTGAAAATTAAACAGAACATTCCTTTATAACCAAAGGGCAAAGAAAAGAGAGTTCAAAAAATATCTTAAAATAAATGAAATTAAAACAGCATACTAAAATTTATGAGATGCAGCAAAAAGAGTTCTAAGAGGAAGTATATAGCAATAAACAGCTACATTAGAAAAAAGGAAAAATCTCAAATAAACATCTGCAAGGTACACATAAAGGAATTAACAGAAAAAAGAACAAACCAAGCCCAAAGTTAGAAGAAGAAAAGAAATAACAAAGATTAGAAAGAAATAAGTGAAATAGAAGCCAGAAAAACAATAGAAAATATCAACAATACTGGGCTGATTTTTTTTAAAGATTTTATTTATTTATTTCACAGAGGGAGAGAGATCACAGGAGGCAGAGAGGCAGGCAGAGAGAGGGGGGAAGCAGGCTCCCCACTGAACAGGGAGCCTGATGCAGGCCTCGATCCCAGAACCCTGAGATCATGACCTGAGCCAAAAGCAGAGGCTTTAACCCACTGAGCCACCCAGGCGCCCCCCCCCTTTTTAAAAGATTTTATTTATTTAAAACTGGGCTGATTTTTTGAAAGGATAAACAAAATAACAAATCTTTAGGTAGACTAAGAAAAAAAAGAGTGTAGACAAATACATCAAATCAGAAATGAAGGAAACATTATAACTGATACCACAGAAATACAGAAAATCATAAGAAAACAATTAAGAGAGCAATCTCATTTACAATGGCATCAAGAACAATAAAATACTTAGGAATAAATTTAACTGAGGAGGTGAAAAACCTTTACACTGAACACTGTGAGACATTTATGAAAGAGATTGAAGACAAAATAAATTGAAATATATCCCATGTTCTTTGGTCAGATGAATTAATATTGTTAAATGTCCATAATACCAAAAACCATCTACATATTCAATGCAACACCTATCAAACTTCGAAAACAACTTTTCACAAATTTTTCAAAATCCTAAAATCCAAACTAAATCACAAAAGACCTCCAATAGCCAAATCAATCCTAAAAGAGAAAAACAAAAATGGAGCCATCCTGGTTTCAAACTATATACAAAACTATACTAAACAAAAGTGTATGGTATTGGAATAAAAACAGACACATAGAAGGAGCAGAATAGAGAGCCCAGAAATAAACCCATATATGCATATTTGGTCAATTAATTTTCAACAAAGAAGTCAAGAATATATAATGGGAAATGATAGTTTTTTCAGTAAATGGTGCCAGGAAAAACTGGTAGCCACAGGCAAAAGAATGAAGCTGGATCATTATCCTATAGCATACAACCAAATCAACATGAAAGACTTGAATGTAAAACCTGAAACTATAAAATCCTAAAAGAAAACAAAGGGTTAAACTTCTTGACATTGGTCTTGAAATGATTTTTTTGATTTGACAACAAAAGCAAAAGCAACAAAAGAAAAAAATCAACAAATAGGACTACATGAAACTAAAAAGATTCTGCTTAGCACAGGAAACCATCAACAAAATGAAAAGGCAACCTACTGAATGATAGAAAATATTTGAAAATCACACATCTGATAAAGGTTAGCAATGAAAATATATAACAAACTCAAACAACTCCATGGCAGGAAAGAAAATCCCATTTTAAGAAGGGCAACGGATGGGTGCCTGGGTGGCTCAGTGGGTTAAAGCCTCTGCTTTCGGCTCAGGTCATGATCTCAGCATCCTGGGATCGAGGCCCACATCGGGCTTTCTGCTCAGCAGGGACCCTGCTTCCTCCTCTCCCTGTCTCTCTGCCTGCCTCTCTGTCTACTTGTAATCTCTCTCTCTGTGTCAAATAAATAAATAAAATCTTTAAAAAAAAAAAGAAGGGCAAATGAATTGACTAGATTTTTTTCCAAAAAAGAAATATAAATGTCCAACAGATACATGAAAATGTACTCAACATTACTAATTATCAGGGAAATGCAAATCAAAATGATTTAACACCTGTTAAAATAGCTATTAGGAAATAAAAGATAACAAGTGCTGGAGAGGATGTGGAGAAAAGAACTTTTGTGTACTCTTGGTGGGAAGATAAATTTGTACAAGCAGTATGAAAAACAGTATGGAAATTCCTCAAGGAATTAAAAATAGGACTACCGTATGATCCCGCAATCTTCCTTTTGAGTATATATCCAAAAGAAATGAAACCATGATCTTGAAGGCTCCCACATTAATTCCAGTATTATACACAACAGTCAAGATAGAAGCAATATAATTACCTGTCAATAAATGAATGGGTCAAGAAAATATGGTATATATATACAAAAGACTACTCAGACTTAAAAATGAAGAAAAACCTGTCATTTGTGACAACACGAATAAACATAGAGGGTGTGACACTAAGTTAAATAAGCCAGGCAAAGAAATACAAATATTGCATGGCATTCTTGTGTATGGAATCTTAAAAAAAATATATATATATAATATATATTGTAATGTATTATATTGTATATGTAATACACATATATAATATATACATATATATTGTATTGTATATGTAATACATATATAATATATAATAATATATAATATATGACATAATATATAATACATAATTATATATATATAATCATCACATATATATGATATATAATGATATATATATCAAATCATCACATTGTACACTTTAAATATCTTGCATTTTAATTCACCAATTATACCTCAAAAATAAAAAAACAGGTTGGTACTGGCATAAAAAAGGACACTTAGACAAATAATTGTGAGAAATAAATACAGATAAGGTTAACTAATTTTTGATAAGGGAGCCAAGAATACTCAATATTGAAAGGATAGTCTTTATAGGCATACCTTGGAGATATTGCAGATTCAGTTTCAGAAGAGCACAATAAAGCTAATGTCACAATAAAGTAAGGCAATTAGGTTTTTTGGTTTCTCAGTGCATATAAAATTTTCTTTGTACTATAGTTTATTAAGTGTACAATAGCATTGTGTCTAAAAACAATGTGCATATCTTAATTTAAAAATACATTATTGCTAAAAAAATGGTGATTTTCTGAGTTTTCTAGTGAGCCATGAGCTTTTTGCTGGTGGACAGTCTTGCCTCAGTGTTAACTACTGACTAATTGGGATGGTGCTTGCTGAAGGTTGGGATAGCTGGATGTAGTGATTTCTTAAAATAAGACAATAGTTTTCTCCACCAACCAACTCTTCCTTTCATGAAAACAGAATTTCTCTGTGGTATGTGATACTATTTATAGCTTTTTATCCATAGTAGAACTTTTTTCAAAATTAGAGCCAATCTATTCAAACCCTATCATTGCTGTATCAACTAAGTTTATGTAACATTCTAAATCCTTTATATTCATTTCAACAACCTTCATAGCATCTTCACCAGGGGAAGATCCCACTTCAAGAGACCACTTTCTTTGTTCATTCATAAGAGGCACCCCCTCATCAGTTAAAGTTTTATCATGCAATTGCAGCAACTCAGTCTCATCTTCAGGGTCCACTTCTAGTTCTAGTTCTTGTGTTATTTTCACTTTGCAGTTACTTCCTCCACTGAAGTTGTGAATCCCTCAAAGTCATCCTTCAGGGTTGGAATCAACTTCTCCCAAACTCTTGTTTATGCTTTTATTTTGACTTCTTACCATGAATCCCAAATGTTCTTAATGGCATCTAAAATGGTGAATCCTTCCCAGAAGGTCTTCAGTTTACTTTTCCCAGACCAATCAGAGGTATCACTATCTGTAACAGCTATAACTTTACAAAATGTATTTCTTAAATAATAAGACTTGAAAGTCAAAACTATTCCTTGACCCATGGGCTGCAGAATGAATGTTATGGTAGCAAGCATGAAAATGACATTAATTTTATTGTACACTTTCCTCAGAGTTCTTGGGTGACCAGGTCCCTTTTTAATAAGCATTAATGTTTTGAAAGGAATCTGTATTTCTGAGCTTTAGATCTCAACAGTGGGCTCAAAATATTCAGTTAACTATGTTGTAAACAGATATGCTGTTATCCATACTTGATTACCCTATTTGTAGAACACAGACAGAGTAGATTTAATATAATTCTAAAGGGCACTAAGATTTTCTGAACGGTTTATGAGCACTGGCTTCAACTTAAAGTTACCAGCTGCATTAACCCCTAACAAGAGAATTATCCTATCTTTTGAAGCTTTGAAGCCAGGCATTGGCTTCTCCTCTCTAGCTCTCAGTTCTAGATGGCATCTCTTCCAACAGAAGGCTGTTGCATCTACACTGAAAATCTGTTGTTTGGTGTAGTCATCTTCATTAATTATCTTAGCTAGATCTTCTGCATAACTTGCTGTAACTTCTACAGCAGCACTTATCTCACCTTAAGTTATGGAGACAGCCTCTTCCCTTAAACCTCATAAACCAATATTTGTAGCTTCAAATATTTTGTCTGCAGTTTCCTTACCTGTCTTAGCCTTCCTAGGATGAAGAAGAGTTAGAACCTTGCTCTGGATTAGGCTCTGTCTTAAGGAAGTGTTTGTGGCTGGTTTGATCTTCAATCCAGACCACTAAAATTTTCTCCATTTCAGCAATATGTTTTGCTTTTTTACTCATGTGTTCACTGGAGTAGCACTTTTAATTTCCTTCAAGAACTTTTCCTTTGCATTCACAATTTGGCTATTTGGTGTAAGAGGACAACCTTCTGGCCTATCTTGGTTTTCAGCATGCCTTCCTCACTAAATTTAATCATTCCTGGCTTTTGATTTTGAAGTGCAAGACATGCAACATTTCCTTTCAGTTGAACACTTAGAGGTCAGTGTAGGGTTATTAACTGTCCTAATTTCAATATTGTTATGAGAATAGGGAGAATAGGGAGACCAAGAGAGAGGAAGAGAAAAGGGGGATTGGCCTGTTGGTGGAGCAATCAGAACACAAAAAAGCATTACTTGAGGAATGTTTGTAGCACCCTAAAACAATTACAATAGTCACATCAAAGATCACCAATCACATTTCACCATAACAAATGTCATTAGAATCATGGCCCTAGAAATAGGTATTTCTCCAAATCTCAGTATAAAAATTTTTATCTCATCTTTATCCAGAACAAAATTATTCTTGTCTACCATAACATTGTTGTTATGTCTACCATAACATTGTTGTTAACATTGGAGGGAAAGAGTCCACTTAGTCATTCTCAAAAGATTCTGAACATAAAGACTTAAGTGTATTTAAATAGATCAAGACCCACATAAGAACGTGTATAACAATTTACAGTTTATGATACTGGTGTTAGCTGGGACTTTATTCCTGAAGTTCCTCTTTGGTTTTAGTTGAGAGATAGTGCTCATAAATAAAGTCCTAAATATTTCAGTTGAAAATAATAAAGAAAAGCAAACCTGAAATTGAAGTTGATTCCTGTCTCTAACCAGGTTGTTTCTTTCATGTTAGATTTTATAGATACAAAGAGAAATAGAAATCTCTTCAATCTGTCACACTCTTGAGTGTTTATATAATCTTGGTTATGGCTTTTTATAATCTTCCACCCATGATACAATGTATGCAAGCACCAGGGACAATACCCAACTGTCCACCTGGACTGGAATATTTGACTCAGGTATGGTAATGTGTTTCTTAACTAACTTGAGTGGTAATAATGTGAATATGAATATATTCATATGAATATAATAATATGAATTTGATCATCTCAAAATGCACTTTGTGTTATAGAAAAAATATTAAATGTACATTAAGTAACATTAAGATTTTTACATTTATTTGAATTTTAATTTTTGATTGAGATTTTAAATTTACATGATAAATAATACAAAATACTGATTTACAAATATATTTCCTGTAAGTCCATTTAAAAATAAATACTTGCTTTTTAAAATAGGAAATTGGATTTTGCAAAATGTAAGTAAAACCTGGCTTTAGGAATCTTCAGTTCATCTAACTGCTTAGGTATTAGAAACCTAGTATGCAAATGTGATGTGTGCATATTAATACTAGGAGGATGTCTCCAGTTCTCCACCAAACTTAATGACATTTAATTATTATTTTGTTTATTCAATCAATTCTGACTTAATTTCCTATAATGCTGTTTTTGAATAATTATCTTTGGGATTTTACATGACTTATCATTGGTCACATCTTAGTTTTCAATTCTTAAAAACTAAGGAGGGGCCCCCTGGGTGGCTTGGTCTGTTAAGCACCTGCCTTGAGATCAGCTAGTGATCACAGGACCCTGGAATGGAACCCTCAGAGTCAGGCTCCCTGCTCAGTGGGAAGTCTGCTTCTCCCTCTCCCCCTGCCCTTCCCCAGCTCATGCTCTCTCTCATACTCTCTCTCTCAAATAAATAAATAAATAAAATATTAAAAAAAACAACTCAGGAGTATATATGTTCCTTCTTTAAAAAGTTATCTACATTTTCATTGCTTAATTATAAACTTGTCAGAAACAATGATATTAATCTAAGAAGATATAATTTTGAATGTGGATAAAAACTACATTAAATTTTTACTTCAGAATATAGTACAGATATTTCTCTCTGAATTAAAAAAATATTTTTAATAAGTCTTTAAAATTTTTTGTGAACCAAAATATTGAGTATATTAACAATAGCACAAAAAGTATACTTTGCAGACTATCTGACAATATTTTTTCATTTACCTTTTTTTTTTCAATTTTTCTTTTAATTCCAGTTAGCTAACAGTGCTGTATTAGTCTCAGGTATACAATATTAGTGATTCAACACTTTAATACATCACCTGGTGCTCATCAAAATAAGTGCACTCCTTATCACCATCACCTATACCCACTTCATTTCCTTTTCTCATGGTAAAAAAAAAAGAGTGAAAACTTCACATTTAAATTAATAGACAATGAAATGTTTCTTCTTAAGGAAGGCTTAACTATGAAACTTTTTAATATTTTCTATCCTAGTAAATAAAAAATTATAATTCCATTTCTTAGTGTTTGGCAGGTGCCATTGAGTTGGGTATATTCTCCATGTATTTCGCACTTACTAAGCTTATTTAGTGAGGGAATATTTCATAAATACTCCTCCCTTACATGCGAAGGAGGAGATCTAATCAATCCATCCCAATTTCTCTATGTCTGAAATTCCTCAGCTACCAGATCTTTTGGTTTAAAGAAATGCTAGAATGATTTCAAAACCTAGTTAAGTGTTGTGTTTGCAGGGACAGAGCGACAACTCATAAAGAGATACCATGTAGGATCTGAGTGTTTCCCAAGCTATTTTTTAATTATTTTAAAATGTAAGCCATGGTAATAAGTGAAAAGCAGTCAGAAGCTAACGATTTTACACACTTTATAAGACCAAATCCTCTGATGGTGTGGCCAGTTTTATACACTCATCAGAAGGTCCTGCCTCCTTTGAGATAACATTCACAGTGTACAGATGAGTGCATTCTGATCCTCTCTTTGTTCATGTTTTCTTTTCCTGGTTTACACTTTCACATCTCTATGCCACCCATCTTTTCAGATTTCTCATGCTCCAGAATTCAGATTGTTTGTTATCTTTTCTCTGTCCACACATGTCTGCGGGCAGCCCTGAAAGCCCTTTGTTGATTGAGAGCATTTTCAAAGAAATGCAGTTAAACTCTGGTAGTGAGGTATCACTCCCATATTCCCACACTCCCACAACCCTCCCAATGTTCAAGAAGAAGCTAGAAAATGCAATAGTTAAAAACAAGATAGAAAGGAACCCAAAGCTTTGAGGGTAATAGTCTCAACATAGAAGATGACCTTGACTCTATAATCATTGTATTCATTACACAAAATATTTAAACTCTTCATGTGCATGTAATTCCTGCTTCTGCATCCATTGTTTCAAGCTCATCTGTCTTTGGGATCATCATGTTTGTCTTTGACAGTTACAAAGTAAAAAGTTACTTTTATCAACAAGATTTCTCAAAAACATTTACAAAACTAGCTTTGAAGAAATCGAGATTGTTCCTTGTAGCAGCATTTGGATTAGTCATTGTATTTTCTCACTGTGATGTTGGTCTGTGTAAATAACCAATGTAGTGATTCTTTAGTTCCTTATTATTTTGTTTTGTTTTTAGTATAGTCGACATACAATGTTATATGAATTTCAGGTGTATAACTTAGTGATTTGACAAAGTTATACTTTGTGCTATGTTTACCACAGGTGAAACTATCATCTATCCTGTTACATCCATTGCTATTACTGTATCATTGACTGTATTCCTTATGTTGTGCCTTTTGTTCCTGTGATTTATTCATTCTATAAGTATCCTGTACCTCCTACTCCCTTTTACCCATTTTTCCCAACTTCCCATACCCCAGTCCCATCAGGCAACCAATACAGTTCTGAGATTTATAGGTCTGATTCTGCTTTTCAATTGTTTATTCATTTGATAGGGTTTTTTTTTTAGATTCCACTTGTGAGTCAAATCATATGGTATTTGTCTTTCTCAGTCTGACTTATTTCACTTAGGATAATACCCTCTAGGTCCATCCATATTGTCTCAAATGGCACAACTCCATCATTTTTATGGCAGCATAATATTCCATTGTGTGTATATATGCTGCATTTTCCTTATTCATTTATCTATTGATGGACACTCAGGTTACTTCCATTTCTTGGCTATTATAAATGATGCTAGAATAAACATAAGGTTGCATACATATTGTTGTTTTTAATTTTAATCTCTGTGACCCACCAAGCGGTAGGGAGTTGAACTCTCTCTCTCTCTCTCTCTTTTTTTTTTTTTGCATTTGTCTGTCCATAGGATTGCCAGATAAAATACAAAACACTCAGTTACATTTGAATTTCAGATAAACAAATATTTTTTAGGTTAAGTATGTTTCATGCATTATTTGGCATATATTTACAGTAATAATTATTCATTATTTAACTGAAATTCAAATTTAACTGAGCATTCTGGGGTGTTGTTGTTGTTGCTGTTTGCTTTGTTTTATTTTGTTTTGCTAAATCTTGCAACCCTATCAATTTGGTCACAGAAAACCACTTATAGCATGTAAGTTCACATGGAATGGAAGACCTTTTTCCTCTCACCCTTTACTTTCCAAAAAGAGTATCAAGTGATTTTACCTCCTTGCATAATAGGTTTGGGTTTCTATTTAAGGCATCTTTATAACTATATTTAACCTGTGATTTTGCTTTGGGTAAATGTCTAACAGTACTTGTAAACTGTTTAAAATTCAGTAAAAACATTTTTAGAGCATACTATTTATGGATAGCTAAACAAAACACTTCACACTTAGACTAGTATAGGACATTTAACAGAAAAAAACGAGAGATGTTGACAAGGGTCAGTTACTTTAAATATGCTAAATATAGGTATTATGCATATGTGTATTTGTAAGTGCTTTAAGTTTAGTTTAATAATTTCATACCACCTGTCTTTATATTCTACTCTATTAGATAAATCAGTTACTAGTGTGTAAACGTTTTGATCTTCTGGAAGGTATGTGCCAAACACACTGGTGTATTCACTCTTGAATATGTAACTTCTAGTGCTATAGTTCAGTCACTCCTTATAAATTAAAGTGCTTCATGTGTCTGGGGAAAAGAAAATCTTTAAATACGAACAGAATATATAGATATATAGAATATAGGGACTCATAGTTGATGATAAGATAAATGCAATAGTAGTTTTCTCATGGAAAAGGACAAACATATTGGCTCCAGATCACCACTGAAAATTCTAGTCTGTACTGTTAGTCTTGCTCAGCAGTAGGTCTATTTCCTGAAAGGGTTTTGCCATCCTAAATTCCTCAAATACAGTTATTTCAGAGAATCAGTGATTCCATACCCTTCAGGAATTCTACTAGTAGAAGTAGAATGCAAGTAAGTTTCTGGGCAGTCTAATTCAACTCCAATCTGAGAAATTGTCCTTTAGAATGCAACTATTTACTTTTATCTCCTCAATTTAGTACAAGTATTTCTTTCATATATATGTGGCTATAATACATGTAAATAAAATGAAATCAGTGTTCAGTTATCACTATTGTGACATTTTATGTATACATCAGAGGATCTAAGACTAAAATAGACATTTATGGTTTGATTTAATTCTTAAAAGCTTTTCAATTTAAGCATACTATAAATGTATTTTCTTTGGGTTTTTTCTGCTGCCCTCCACTGAACAACTTATTTTATGAATAACCATTTATTCCAGAATTCCCATTGCATACCTATAATGAACAAGACAAATGCTAGCTATTTTGAGAAAATCAAAGAAAAGTCAGGCCTGGGCTTTCCCTGAAATATGGATGAATATACTGAAATAGAATACACAGTATAAAATCAGAAAAGTTATGAGAGAAATAAAATATCAAAAATACTGGAAAAGTCTAACCATCCATACTATAGGGAGCTTATTCTCCAAACTAGTTATTCTCAAAGTATGGTTCCCAGACTGCCAGGCTGAACATCATCTGCGAACATGTTGGAAATCAAGTTCCCAGGCTTCATCACAGACTCATTAAATCACAAAATCCAGAGGTGGGGTTCAACTATCTGTGCTTTATCAAGCCCTCCAGATGGTTCTGATGAAGGCTAAAAATTTGAGAACTACTGCTCTAAATGATACTTTCACATAACTTAACATTGTGAATTTATTTAAAAGAATGAGACAGCTCTGTAGAATTGTTAGAAATATATGTATTTGTTTATGTGTGTGTTTGTGTGTATATAAAATATATTTAGGCTTTGTGTATGTTTGAGATATCTCTAAAACCATACATATAAAATTGGAGAAGAGGAAATACAATAGGCCCAGAAGAATTATTCTTAATTTTATACCCTCCTTTGCATTTTTAAATTTGTGCCATGTGTATGTAATCTTCACTCATAAAAATAAATTTAAAAGGCAGAAAATATTTGTTTCATAAATATTGAATCATGATTTATCTTTGAATATTAAATAAAAATGATGATCTTTCAGGGAATCTGGGGGACTCAGTCGGTTAAGAGTCTGACTCTTGATTTCAGTTCAAGTCATGATCTTGAGATCATGAGATCAAGCCCTGTGGGCTCCATGCTCAGTGCGGAGTCTGCTTGAGATTCTCTCTCCCTCTCCCTCCTCCTCCCTTCCCAAAAGCATACACTCTCTCTCAAATAAATAAATAAATCTTTTTTTAAATGAGTATCTTTCAAATATGTTTATATAATACAAAAACATAATTATGTTCATATGCTCAAAAATGATTAAAAATGAGAAAATTCTTTACCTGTTTCAAAGGTTAATATTAAAACAAAATGCTAAATGTATATTAGAATAACATATACTCACTAAACATACTCATTCAAGAATACCTGAAATTTTAAAAATTAGGAGAAAAATATCACCTATGCACAACTACTGATAAATTTCCTCTGGAGGCTTTCAAAAAATTCTTTTTTTTAGAAAGAATTTAAAAAAATTCTTTTGATGAATTTTTACCATTCATTTTTAATCATTGTCCATGTAATTTTTTATATTTATTCACTTTAGGATTTTTTTGTTTTTGTTATTTTTATTTATCTTAAACCCAACAATTTAAATAGCAATACAATAATCCTCAAAGGGGATACTACATATTGCCACTTGTTGGATATTTACTTTGCTTTCATTTTACTTTCCTTTTTTAAGTTGTTCAGTAATGAACATTTGGTGTAGAAAGCATATTTTTTAAATGTAGGACTGTTTAGTTTGTATGATCACAAAAGTAAAATTATTAGGATAAAATATAGTATTTCCATTTGGTTGTAAAAGAGATGGATTTGATTATTATCTTATGTGGATAATATATAAGAATGCTTATTGTCTCCCTCAATTTAGCATCAATAAAATACTTCTTTTCTACTATCCAGATTAAAAACCTAATATCGGGGAAAAAGAAGAACATAAACACCTAATTTTTTCTTGTCCTAGAAGAAAAAGATGAAGAGGAGTAAAATTTAACATAACTCAAAACATTAATAGTAAATTGAGTTAATTTCTCAGAAATTCAAAAATGATACCAAAGAAAACTATGTGTAGAACTTAAACAGTAAAAGGAACCAGAGAATAGCAAGCACATCTATTATATTTTTCTGTAAGAAACTAAGATACCAGTGAAGATAAATGACTTAAAGTCTAGTAGTTTATTATCAAATACACATTCAATATTTGAAGGTAATTGATAGAAAATTTATGAAAGTCTCACACCACTAATAAATCACAACATTGCTTCATTCTTTAGTTCTCAGTTGTTTTGAAACTAGTAAAAATTATGAAGTCATGGACAATCAAGGACAGAGAATTTATTTTGCAGAAGAGAGAAGTAATTGTTTCCTCCAATACCTCTGTGGATCTTCAAGATCTTTTACCATGACAATTTATGATAATGTAGGCCGTGATGTCATTACTATGCATAAAGCTTTAAGAAACTGCTACCTACAAAAGGTCAGTAAATATGATTTCTATATGATTTAGAATGTATTTGAGTTCCTTCAAAAAAAAATAAAACCTCAAATTTGAGCAGTATGTTAAAATACCGGGTTTGGCTACAAAGAATTTTCTGGAATGAAATATGTCAAAGAAAAAATTATATATTTGTACCACATATCTGCAGAGTAAGAATAATTTACAACACTGTAAATATTTTTCAGGCAATGAAGATCACAAGATGTTTAGATTTTAGACATTTTCTATTCCAAACTATTGTGTTTTTTATTTGAATTTCTCTGCACGTGCTTCTTAGCTATTGAAAGGAGTGCAGAAAACTAGGGGCTGTGAAGTCCCATCCCATTTTCAGCTGTGTTTCTCAGACTGGTCCTTTGAGCTTTCACTGAGTGGGATCCCTTTCTTTCCTTTCTTGTTAGCGACATTTGGATTCCTTGGATCTCAGGAATAACTTGTTGTTGTCATTGTTTCACTATGTCTACTTCTACTTTGAGATGTGGAGCTATAATTTTTCCACCTACTTTTGATAAAGAGTTTGATAGTGGTTTTGTTTTGTTTAGCTATCATACTTGTTCTATTCTTTTCGATGAAAGATTTGAGAAGATTCACAAACTTCATCACCACTGCCACCCTCTTGACTTAGCATCTTCATCTGTATTTTAAATGAGTAATACTTATATATGGTGGAAGGAAGGAAGGAGGGAAGGAAGGAAGGAGGGAAGGAAGGAAGGTAAGAAGGAAGGAAGGAAAAAGAGCTAGAAAGAAAGAAAAATATTGTGGAGAAACAATGCCTCTCAAACTCTTGTTTCTTAGGCCTCGTATATTCCTCTTATATTCCTCCTTAGAGGAAACTACTTTTATGGGTTTAAATATTCTCCCAGAATTATTCTATGAGGATTTGTGTAATGCACGCATATGTATGGTGTACGTATGTCTTTTTAACATAATTGGCAGATATTTTTCTACAATTTTTGGGGGGAAGGGGCAGAGGGAGAAAGAGAGAGGGAATCAAGCTGGGCGTGGAGCCTGACTCGGGGCTTGATCTCACAATTCTGAGATCATGTCCTGAACTGAAACCAAGACTCGGAAACTTAACCAACTGAGCCACCCAGGTGCCCCATTTCTTCTTCTTCTCCTTCTCCTCCTCCTCCTCCTCCTCCTTCTTCTTGTTCTTCTTGTTCTTCTTGTTCTTCTTTTCTTTTAAGATTTTCTTTATTCGATACAGAGAGAGTGAGCATAAGCGGGGGGAATGGCAGAGAAAGAGGAGAAGCAGGCTTCCCACTGAGCAGAGAACCCACCATGGGGCTCGATCCCAGGACCCTGGGTCATGACCTGAGTTGAAGACCTAACCGACTGAGCCTAATCGACTAACCTAACTGACTGAGACCTAAACGACTGAAAGCCTAACCGACTGAACCACCCAGAGAGCCCCAGGCTGTCAATTTTTTAACACATACACTATAACCTGAAATATAACTTGAAAATATATCAATATGTATAGGGCTTCTTCCATTCATTTTTTTTAAAGATTTTATTTATTTATTTCACAGAGGGAGAGAGATCACAGGAGGCAGAGAGGCAGGCAGAGAGAGAGGAGGAAGCAGGCTCCCTGTCGAGCAGAGAGCCCAATGCGGGCCTCCATCCCAGGACCCTGAGATCATGACCTGAGCCGAAAGCAGAGGCTTTAACCCACTGAGCCACCCAGGTGCCCGGCTTCTTCCATTCTTACAAATGGCTGGATAATAACCCATCATGTGTACGGTATACTATAATCTAAACAATCTCTGTACTGGGCTTTGAATCACAATAAAATATTTCAGTGAAATCATATTTACATTTGCATAGAGGGAAAAAAGTTCTTGGCATATTGGTAACAAAAACAATTGTAGGTGTGACTGTATTTTAAGTCATGTCTTATATACATGGCAATTTAAAAGGTGATCTTCAGAAGACCTAAAAATCATTCCCCATTTGGAAATACACAGTGAATTTTAGAGAATTTAGAATCCTAGCCACATTTCATGTAGTTAGTTAACAGCAACATCAAGTCTCACCTAGAGGGTCTCAGTATCTAAATCCAGGGTTGTTTTCACTTCCACATCCATCACCAAATATAAGGCATTTATTTATTTATTTATTTATTTATTTATTTATTTATTTATCTATTTATTTATTTTTTTTAATAGGGTGTGCTTTATACACAGAAAGTTCTCTTCATATATGTAAGAAATTCTAAGAGGTAGCACATAACTTATTGCTTACAAATCAAACAAATCTGGTTTGATCAATACTACATTTCTCAATCTTTTCTAGCTAAAAGTTGAGGCTCCTCCTGGTGAAAAAATTGGATATGTGTACCAATACTTTCATCCATTTTTTCCAACGTTTAAAATAAAAAATGAGAATAAAGTGGATATAATGAAAATCAGAGGGCCATGTGTGGTTTCCAGCTGTCTCATGGACCTAAATTTTACTGTAAGTAGTAATGCTTTAAGATAATCACGTTCAAATTAGTTACTTGATTTATTTTGTAATACATTATTAAACTGAAGATAAAATAAAAACATGTTATAACTATTTGACCATTTTTTGAATTGGATTTCTAATACATATTTTCCTGCAACATTAAGCCTACATGTTTATGCAGCTAATAAGATATCTTTTTAAGCTCTATTTCAAGTATATAGTTATCAAACAACAAATTTGTTATTTAATATTTCAGGGAATATTGGAAGAGAAAAATAAACTTTATTGTAATGAACAATGACATAACTGGGCATTAATTATAAATAATATATTAATGTTAAGTTTTGTAAAATTCTGAAACTGTTATAAAATTTTGTTAGATTTTTAAAAAAATATTTTATTTACTTATTTGAGAGAGAGGGAGAGAGCACAAAGAGGGGAGGGGCAGAGGAAGAGGGAGAAGCAGACTACCTGTGAGCAGGGAGCCCAATGGTAGACTCAATCCCAGGGCCCTGGGATCATGACCTGAGCCAAAGGCAAACACTTAACGGGCTGAGCCACCCAGGAGCCCCTAATTTTGTTAGATTTTTATATGCTTACTGATATATCTCTCAGTTTATGGCCAACATTCAGATAATAATTTGGGAAGTTAACTACTACAAATATGAAATATAGTTAATAAAATAAAAAACCCACTACACTTAGTTAAATCTGGATTCCTAAACAGCAGAGAATATTGTTTTGGTAAAACATTTGATTTGAAAAAAAGTACTGTTTCTCAGTATTTTATTAAAGACATTTGCTTGCTTTTTTTTAATGTCTGAAATGATGTCTACCAGATATTTTTCCTTTTCTAATATTATGTTAATTCAGTTTAGTGATACTGATTCTGATTGGCACCTGTGTGTATGATTAAATAAACATATTTAAGCAAATGAATTATGACAATAATATGGTTAATTTGAAAAACTTGAATAAAATGAGCACACAGGACTCTATTCTTCTGTACTTGAAGTTGAAAACCAGTGGAACAGAGTAGCCTATGCATAAAACTCTGGAAGCCAAAGCTACCTTGGTTCATTATTAATAACATCAAAAAATAAAATGCTTTTGGTGTATTGTTGTATATCTCACATTATAATAAATCCTACTTTATTCAAGTAACTTCAGAACTTTCTCTGAGGTGCATAAAATACTTCCTATTCTAAGTTTGAAGCAAGGACATGTTACAGGTGGCATTCTTGGGTAAGCTCTAAGAATAAGAAGGGGAGGTCACAATTCTGTGAAAAAGTCATCTTGTGCAGGAATGTGGGCTACACTTACAACACTTTTGGTTTTGAAGAAGAGGAAGGAGATAAAGGAGTAACTAGTTACAGAAAAACTATGATAAAGGAAACAAGCCATTCATTTCAGGTACAAAATTTAAGAAAGCACCAAAAAACTTAATAATTAAGGTAAATGATACTTGAATTTAATCTTTTTAAATCAAAATTAATGCAAATCTGGGCGCCTGGGTGGCTCAGTGGGTTAAAGCCGCTGCCTTCGGCTCAGGTCATGATCCCAGGGTCCTGGGATCGAGGCCCACATCGGGCTCTCTGCTCAGCGGGGAGCCTGCTTCCTCCTCTCTCCTCTCTCTCTGCCTGCCTCTTTGCCTACTTGTAATCTCTCTCTCTGTCAAATGAATAAATAAAAAAAAAATCTTTAAAAAAAAATTAATGCAAATCTATCATGAACAAAATTTATAAACAAAAATTTAAGTTAAAACAGAAACTGACTTTAAACTTGTATGACTTGCCTCACTGCTTTACCCTACTCCTTTCCCTGACTGAATGGGGGAAGAGGTATGGGAAGGTATTTTTATGAAAGATATATCTTTAGCATGTTTTGATTTTAAAGGAAAGGAACCAAATGGGAGGGGAAGTGTGGAGAAAGAGCAGAAGTTAAATATTTGATGAATCCTGTCTCTTGCTTCGTGTGGGACCTAATGCACATGTAGGAAATAAGCCTCATATGGGCACAGAAATAGTCCATTCATCACAACAGGAAAGAAGTAGGGAGTGTTGACAGGATACAATACTGTTCAGGTCCACTTATATGTGTTTTTTTGTCAATAAATATACATACACTAATGTAAATGTATTTTCTCTTATGACTACCTTAACATTTTCTTTTCTGTCACTTTATTATAAATATATACTATATGATCCATATAACAACAAAATATATGTTAAATAATTGTTTATCTTACTAGATACGATGACTTTCTAGAGTTAGCTTCTGGAAGTTTAGTAAGTTCCTATCCAGTAGCTTCTATTTTGTCTGCAGTGTAAAATACAAGATGTTTTCCTATGGATTAAGGGGAGTGGTGTTGTCAGGTATGAAAACACTTGGGAAATTTTGACAAAGTTACACTAAACTCTTCCATATTTTTCTTTATCCGAATTCCTTAACATTACTTACAAGTATGATCCATCTCTGCACATTTCTTTTTTCTCACTCATTTTCTGCCACTAGCTCCCTCCCTCCCTTTCCTCCAACTACACTCCTCCCAACTCAGGGCCTTTTCACATGGTGCTGACTCTCTCTAGGATGCTGTCACTCTCCCTACTCCTGTGTTCACTAATTCCTACTGATCCTCTAAGTCTCAGTTTAAATGGTGCTTTGCTTAAGAGACTTCCTCTAAAATCATTCCCCCTAATTTTTTTAGTCTGCCATTATCTCCCTACTGTATTCCATTACATTGCTCTACCTTCTCCCTCATGGCATTCATTACCAGACAAGCAGTAGAATTTATCACAGGTTTATTGTCTTCTACATATATGAGTATCTCTTATGTTGAGAAATAAATTTTAGTTGGTATGAGAAGTAATGCTGTAGGGAATTTAGATGAGTAGAGAGAAGATTAAAATCTCTTAAGAAAGAGTTAACTGTTAAAACAGCTGAAAAGCTAGTGGTTTTCATTTGTAATTAAGTTGATTTTCAGATCAAATTTAAGCAAATTATATTTATTAAGCATATATATTAATATAATTTATATATGTTATAATATATAAAGTACCATATGTATCATGTATAGTTGGCATTTGAACAACACCGGCTTGAACTGCACAGGTCCACTTGCATGCAGATTTTTTCCAATAAGTACATGTGCAGTACTATAAAGATAATTTCTTTTCCTATGATTTTCTTAATAATATTTTCTTGTCTCTAGCTTACTTTATTATAAAAATACAGTATATAATACATATAACACATAAAATAACTATTAACTGACATTTTGTTATCAGTAAGACATTCTGGTCAACAGTAGGGTATTAGTTAAGTTTTGGGGGATCAACAGCTATACATAGATTTTCAGATCCTGGGGGGGGCAGCACTCCTAACCCCTGTGTTCTTCAAGGGTGAGCTATATAATCTGTTGTATACAATCAACTTGAAAATCTCCTCTTAGGTAGATATTATCTATAGGTGTTTTTCCAAGTTATTTTGTATCCATATTGCACATTCTATTTATTGCAGGATCCAATCAGCATGATTATAACTTATATTGGTCATATTTAATTACTAAAATTGATCAAGGAATACCTATTTTTTATTTTAGAGATTTTATCTAAGATTATATATATATATTTTTCTTTTAGTTATTGTCTCTGGATGAAGAAATAGTTGTTGGTAAGATTTCGAAAGGATGGGCTGGATTTATTAGGGAATTATCTACCAGTGCTGATAAATTTGGAATCCAGTTTCCATTTGATCTTGATGTTAAGATAAAAGCACTGATGCTTGGAGCAAATTTCCTCATTGTGAGTCTATTTTTATTCTATTTAGCTTAAAGGGGTATTTTCTGAGATTACCATTGCACCTTTGCTAATATTTTTCCTAAAATCATCTAGATCGACTGTAAATTGTGCTTTTTGGACCTAGTTCTAAGCCCCCAAAATCAATCATGGATTCAGTGTTCACATTGCAAAGGATATAAAACTAGAGTGTCCTTTAAATGTGATCACTGAAGTTGAAATCCTTTGCCTTGAAAAACAGGACTAAATTGCTGAAAATTAGAACAAAATGGCTTGTTCATTGTGACTTACTGTTATTTCCTACAATTTAAAATTTTTATAGGTATCTTTTTGTACATCTCATTTAAAATGTAATCACTGTTAATTTGGAAACTCTAGATATCTAGACATTTTGAAAAGGAAATTATTGTTCTTGATTATAATTGGGTCTTAGGGGAAATAGGAACATAAAAAATTACCTTCATTCTTTAAATATTATGAAATTACAGAACATGCAAGCAAATTAAAAAGCCCATTGGGGGAAAAAAGGAGAAAAAATCATAGAGAAAGTGGGGCACACAGAAATAGAAAATTAAAATGGTAGAAAAGGGTACCTCAGTGGCTTAGTCAGTTGAGCATCTAACTCTTGGTTTCAGCCCAGGTCATGATCTCATGGGTCCTGAAACTGAGCCCCACATAAGGCTCTTGGCTTGGCAGGAAGTCTGCTTAAGATTTTTTCCCTCTGCCTCTCCCCCCACTAGTGTTTTCTCTCTCTCTCTCTCTCTCTCTCTCTCTCAAATAAAAAAAATCCAAAAAAAATAAAATGGTAGAAAATATCTATCCGATTATATCAAGATGTCAATTAAATATATTCTATACATTTTTTAAAATAACCACAATAAATGTAAATGGAAAAAACTTGCAATTTAAAAAAGAAATGGTAGAATTAGATTTTTAAATTATCCATAGGCTCTTAAAAGGAAATAAATCTAAAATAATGACAAAAAATTAAAAGTAAGAAAAGATGGGTAAAAGTATAACAGAAAAGTACTAACCACAAGAGCTGGGAAAGCTATGTCAATACAAAAAAAATTATTTTAATTCAAAAAAACATTAGTAGGGAGAAGACAAGTACATAATGATAAAATTTCTATTCAAAAGAAAATAAAAATTCTTGAACTTCGTGCACCTAAGATCAACCTAAAAATATAGAGAAATAGGTTATATAGTTAGAGAGTGGTAAATTAATTATCATGGTAGTAAATTTATGCAACCCTTTCAATTTTTACTTGGTGTAGGAGACAGAAATTTCAGTAAAATTATGCAAAATTTGAACAAAAAAATTAACAAGGTTGATTTAATGGATGCATGTAGAACCTTGCATTAAAGGTAGATAATATAAGATAATATAGATAATATAAGTCATCCTCAAACAAAGGTTTTTAAAAGAATTATTTTCATAAAGGATCCAAGAAGCAAGTCTCAACAAATTTCAGGAATTGGTATCACTTGGACCTTGGTGTCAGATGAAATAACATTAAATTAGAAATTGATAAAGATACATATTTTAAAATATTTTGTATATATGGAAATGTGTACATAACTCAGGAATTAAAGTAATGCACAATAAAATTTAAAATATTTCAAATTATGTAATAACTAAAATATGATATCAAAACTTTTGGAATGCAAGTAAAGTTAAACAGCAATGTATAACTGTAAATATCATTGAAGAAAAGAAGAAGAGTGGAAAATTAAACAACTAAGTATTCATCTCTATAACATAAAAGAACAGAACAATCCCAAAGGAGTAAAGGAAGGCAATATTGAATTATTGACCAAAGATAAATGAACAAACAGCACCCATGGAAAAGAACTTTTAAAGTAAGTAAATCACAAAGTAACAGACAACTAAATTAGAATATCTTAAACTTTTGTACCCTAAAACAAATTATACAATTAAATATTCAATATCAAAGAACAAAGTAAGGAAATATATGCTCCAGGTATGACAAAGGAATATTATCCTTATATTAATATAAATTTTATTTAAATGATAAGGAAAAATATCAAATTCCCAACCAAAATGAAAAATGAATATAAAAATAATTCATACAACCATAAAAGAGGGAATACTAATAACCCATAACCATAAGAAAATATTTTCAAAAACATATGAAGAGAAGCAAAAAGAAAAAAATGAAATGTCCTTTTCTTTTTCCAATGACAAACTCTCAAAGCTCATGAAAGTTTAGGAAATCAGACAGTCATGAAGTACAGGTACAATTTATGGGGACCAAATTGAAAATATCCATTAAAGTGTATATTATTTCATATGCATTACTTTCTTCTGAAAAACTAATACAGAGGCAGACAAATAATTATGTATGCTCTAGTAAATAACACTGTATACTCTATGTAGCAAACATCACTCTAATAAATTTAAAAAAGCTAAAACAACCTAAAATTTAAAGTATGAGATTTATTAAACACATTATGAGCTATCTCTAAAATAGAACATTAAAGATTCAAACTAAATGTTCAATCAATGAACTTTAATTGCATGAGTACTCAGGACATATTACACAGTGAAAATAATAAGATATAGGCACATTATAATACCAATTCTGTGTTTCTGGAAAGAATTTGAAACAAAATATTAATAGTAGACTGTATGGAGATTGAAAATATAACTTTTTCCATTCTCTATCCTTATGCTATTTTATATTGAGTATATATGATGAAAAATATATAAATAAAATGAAGTAGAATTAGTTCCTATTCTCTAACAGCCTTTATATTCTACTTTATTATTTTGGTGTGTTTGACAGTAGTCATTCATTCTTATTCCATTAGAAGTTGGGGTTCTTCATAGGTCTGATCTTAGAATTCTGCTTTAATATGTTTTATAATCATGTTATTATAAAACAGGACCCTAAATTCACTTTCATGTCTCAGATCTGGACCTTTTTTTTTTTTTACTATTAAACCAACCTAATTACGTTTATTTTTCATTTTCTTTCTAGGATTACATGTACTTTGAACTCTGGTCATAAGTTTTTCAAGCTTTCATCAAAATTAACTTTCATTGAGAATATTTAAATAAAGTTTTATTTCACTAAAATTATTTGTATACTTTTTTCTGCATAATAAACCACATGAAAATTTAGGAACTTAAAATGACATTTTATTAACCCCAGAATTCTGCTTGTACAGTTCTCCATGTCAAGACCTGGCTCACACTCTTGTATGTGCAGGTAATTAACAGATTGACTGGGGACTATCTCTTTCCAGATGGCCTCATTCATATGCCTAGCTGTTGTCAGAGGAAATAGAAGCAACAAGTCACATATTTTTCATCGTCTAGGAGGCTAGCCAAAGCTTCTACACACAATCGTGTTACAAAAGCATCAAGAAAACAAACTTAAATGTTCAAGATCACTTCAAGCCTATGCTTCAGTTATACTCATTGACATCCCATTAGCCAACACAAATCACATACCCAAGTCCAGATTCAAGGAATGGAAAAATGTACTCAACTTCTTTATGGGAGTCGAATACCACGCAAAATACTATGGCCTTTTTTAAATCCCCTCCACAATTGAACATTGTATAATGTCACAATTAATTTGACCATTAATAATGGTCTCAATTATTTAATCCTCTCCAGATGCCAAATATCTTCAACCTCTCAGGACTCCCAAAGATCTCTTTCAATTATGGCATCAGTCTCAAGTCCAGTATGACATGATCTGCATCTTTTGTAAATCTAAGTAAGGATACGTGGATACAGCTCCTCTTGATTCAAAGACTGCAAAACTAAATACATCTACCATTCAATAATGAGCCAAGATCAAAATAACCACAATAAACAAATGGAATACTCATAATAGTCACTGGTCAATTGCAACTTTAGTATTTGAATGAGCATGAGTTGCCAGTTCCCTTATGGTGGAGAGTATTCTGCCCTCTAGGCAGTGGCTCTCTCTTTTCTAGTTCATTATTCTCCATGGCTGTGCCCTCTGGGACTTTGACTGTCTTATGAGACATTTTCTTTTTCTAAATGAAATGCCCATGTTTTTAACAGAGGGTCCTGGGATATAGCCGCCATCCACCATATAAAAAAGCTAAACTAGCTAACAGTAAGTCCAGACAAAGAAGCCTGTCTTAAAAGAAAAGTAGAGGGCACCTGGGTGGCTCAGTGGGTTAAAGCCTCTGCCTTCGGCTCAGGTCATGATCTCAGGGTCCTGGGATCGAGGCCCACATTGGGCTCTCTGCTCGGCAGGGAGCCTGCTTCCTTCTCTCTCTGCCTGCCTCTCTGCCAACTTGTGATCTCTCTCTCTCTCTGTCAAATAAATAAATAAAATCTTTTAAAAAAAAGTAGATGTGGCTTTTTCCAGTGGAAATGGACTAGATGTTATACATGGAAAGCCACACATTTATTTTTTTTATTTTTTTAGATTTTTATTTATCTATTTGACAGAGAAAGACACAGCAAGAGAGGGAACACCAGCAGGGAGAGTTGGTCTCCAACTTTCAGTAGGTAGACAATAGGCTGCAAATTCTACTCCGTTAGAAACAGAGAGAGCCACTGCCCAGAGGGCAGAATACTCTCCACCATAAGGGAACTGGCAACTCATGCTCATTCAAATACTAAAGTTGCAATTGACCAGTGACTATTATGAGTATTCCATTTGTTTATTGTGGTTATTTTGATCTTGGCTCATTATTGAATGGTAGATGTATTTAGTTTTGCAGTCTTTGAATCAAGAGGAGCTGTATCCACGTATCCTTACTTAGATTTACAAAAGATGCAGATCATGTCATACTGGACTTGAGACTGATGCCATAATTTAAAGAGATCTTTGGGAGTCCTGAGAGGATTGAAGATATTTGGCAAGTGGAGAGATGAAAGGAAAAAAAAAATGCAAGGCTCGGCCGAAGATGGCCTAAGGTCTCTCGGCCCTAATCTTGAGAAAACTCATGTCAAACGCTGAGCCCACTCAGTCAAAATGGTCGGGTATTTCAGCAGAATTTTCACAAGCTTTCTACCGAAATCTATACCGATTTAGGTAGAAATTTCGTGAGAATTAGGCGAGAAATGCAAGAACTGATTTCCAAAGTCTGTGGCAGAAAAAGAAATAGCATGGCTGGAGAACAAATCACAAGAGGTCTCTGGCCACGAATCTCAGTAAAACTCATGCAAAACCTCCAATGCACTTGGTCCAAATCATCGGGTACTCCCACCCAATTCTCACGATTATTCTATCCAAATCGATCTCGATGAGAATTGGGCGGAACCACCAGCTGAGGAAGTGGCCTCAGGGGTCATGGAGGATTTCTCCTGCTCTGGTTGCGTGGCAGAGCTGCAAAGGGCATGATTTCCTTCTGGGTGGTGGGCGGAGTCCTCTGGTATGGCTTACATGTCCCTCACTGGTAGGGCCTGGGGGCCAGGTCTCTGGGGACAAGTACTTGCAAACCCAACCTAGGGTTAGGGTTCGGGCCTAGGGGCATGGCAGACCCGACCTGACAGCGTCGAGGCAATCACCACAGGGGACAGAGTTGAGGGGGTTGGTTAGGCAGAGTGTCAGGCTCCGTGTTGGTGGCCACAGGGGCTGCCTCAGGTGGAGGTGTCCTCAGGGGGGCATGGCACATTTCTCCTGCTCTGAGTGTTTGGCGGAGCTACAAACGGTATGGTTTCCTTTGTTGTGGCAGGCCGAGTTCTCTGCCATGGGTCAGGGGTCCCCGAACAGTAGGGTTTGGTGGCCAGGCCTCTGGGGACAGAAGCCTGACAACCAAACCTAGGGTTAGGGCCTAGGGCAATATCACACCTGAACAGAAGGCGCCCAGTTGAGCACCCTGGGGGTCTGAGTTGAGGGCATGGGTCAGGCTGAGTGTCAGACTCTGGGTTGGTGTCCATGGACATCACAACTGGTGGCATTGGACTCAGTGGGGTGTGGCAGATTTGTCCTTCTCTGACTGTTTGGGGCATCTGCTAATGGCATAGTTTCCTTCCGGTGGCAGGCAGAGTCCTCAGGTATGGCTCATGGGTACCTCACCAGTAGAGCCTGGGGGCCAGGCCTCTGGGACTGAAGCCTGCAAATCCAATCTAGGATTAGGGTTAGGGCCTAGGGGCATGACAGGCACGACCTGGCAGTATCAAGGCAATCACCCCAGGGGAATGAGTTGAGGACATGTCAGGCAAAGTGTCAGCTTCGGGGTTGGTGTCCATGGGCGCTGCCACCTGTGGGGGTGTACTCATGGGCCATGGAAGATTTCTCCTGCTCTTGTTGCATGGTGCAGCTGGAATGGGCACAGTTACCTTCTGGGTAGCAGGCAGGGTCCTCTGGTATGGCTCATGGGTCCCTCATCTGTAGGGACCGAAGCCTGCAAATCCAACCTAAGGTTAGGGTTAGAACCTAAGGGCATGGCAGGCCCGACCTGCCGGCATTGAGGGGATCGCCCCTGGGGTCTGAGTTGAGAGTGTGGGTTGGGCTGAGTGACAGGCTCTGGGTTTGTGCCCATGGCAGTCACAATTGGTGGCCCTGGCCTCACGGGGGGGGGGAGTGGTGGTGGCAGAATTGTCCTACTCTGACTGGCACATCTTCAAATGGCATAGTTTCCTTCTGTGTGGCAAGCGAAGTCCTCAGGTATGGCTCTGGGGTACCCATCCAGTAGGGCCTGGGGGCCAGGCCTCTGGACAGAAGACAGAAAACCCAACCTAGGGTTAGCGTAGGGCCTAGGGGCCTCTGAGGACAAATTGAAGGGGCCAAGGAGAGCGTCTTGGGGCACTGAGTGGAGGGCATGGCTCAGGCTGAGTGTCAGGGTCTGGGTTTGTATCCAGCAGGACTGTCTCCAGAAGAGGCAGCCTCTGGGATCATGGAAGATTTCTCCTGCTCTGGTTGCATGGTGCAGCTGCAAAGGGCATAGTTTCCTTGTGGGTGGCAGGCTGAGTCCTTTGGTATGGCTCACGGATCCCCCACCAGTAGGGCCTGGGGGCCAGGACCCTGGGGAAAGAGGCCTGCAAACCAAACCTAAGGTTAGTATTAGGGCCTAGGTTCATGGCAGACGTGACCTGCCAGTGTCAAGGCGATCACCCCAGGAGAATGAGTTAAGGGCGTGGGTCAAGCAGAGTATCAGGCTCCAGGTTGTTGAACACGGGGGACACATCAGGTGGGTGTGTCCTCATGGGGAGCATGGCCGATTATTCCTACTCTGAGTGTTTGGAGCAGCTGCAAACAGTACGGTTTCCTTCACAGTGGCAAGCTGAGTCCTCTACCATGGGTCAGATGTCCACGATAGGTAGAGCCTGGGGGCCAGGCCTCTAGGGACTGAAGACTACAAACCCATCCTAGGGTTAGGGTTGGGGACTAGGGAAAGATCATCCCCGAACAGAAGACCCAGAGGCGAGTGCCCCAATGATCTGAGTTCAGGATGTGGGTCAGGCTGAGTGTTAGGCTCTGGGTTTGTGACCATTGAAGTAGCAACTGATGACCCAGGCCTCAGTAGTGTGTGCAGATTTGTCCTGCTCTGACTGTTTGGCGCATCTGCAAATGACATGGTTTCCTTCTGGGTGACAGGCGGGGTCCTCTGGTATAGCTCAGGGGTCCCCATCCCTTACAGCCTGGGGGCCAGGCCTCTGGGGACGGAAGTATGAAAACCCAACCTAGGGTTAGGGTTAGGGCCTAGGAGCCTCTGAGGACCGAACTAAAGGTGCAGAGGAGAGCACCTCGGGGCACTGAGTGGAGCGCGTGGGTCAGGCTGACTGTCAGGGTCTGGGTTTGTGTTCAGCAGGACTGCCACCAGAAAAGGGGGCCTCAGGGTACATGGATGATTTCTCCTGCTCTGTTTGTGTGGTGCAGCTGCAAAGGGCACTGTTTCCTTCTGGGTGGCGATCAGAGTCCTCTAGTATAGCTCACGGGTCCCTGACCGGTTGGGGTTGGGGGCTGGGCCTCTGGGGAAAGAACCCTGCAAACCCATCCTAGGGTTAGGGTCAGGGCCTAGGAGCATGGCAGGCCAGATCTTCCGGCATCAAGGTGATCGCCACAGGGGACTGAGTTGAGTGCTTGGTTCAGGCAGAGTGTCAGGCTCTGGGCTAGTGGCCATGGGAGCTGCCACTGGTGGGGGTGTCCTCAGGGAGGCATGGCATATTTCTCCTGCCCTGAGTGTTTGGAGAAGCTGCAAGTGGTAGGGTAACCCTCAGGGTGGCAGGCCGAGTCCTCTCCCTTGGCTCAGGATTTCCTAGTTGATAGGATCTGGGAGTCAGGATTCTGGGGACAGAAGCCTGCAAACCCAACCTAGGGTTAGGGTTGGAGCCTATGGTAATATCGCAGCTGAACGGAAGGTGCCAAGGGGAGCACCCTGGGGGTCTCAGTTGAGGGCAGGGGCTAGGATGAGTGTCAGGCTCTGGGTCTGTGCCCATGTAAGTCGCAACTGGCGGCCCTGGCCTCAGAAGGGCATGGCAGATTTGTCCTGCTCAGACTGTTTGGCACATGTGCTAATGGCATAGTTTCCTTCTGAGTGGAAGGCAGAGTCCTCTGGTGTGGCTCAGGGTTCCCCATCTAGTAGTGCCTGGGGGATGGCCCCTGGGGACAGAAGCCTAAAAACCCAACCTAGGGTTTGGGTTAGGGCCTAGGAGCCTCTGAAGACTGAACTGAAGGGGCAGGGGAGAGCACCTCGGGGCACTGAGTGGAGGGTGTGGGTCAGGATGAGTGTCAGGATCCGGGTTTGTGTCCAGCGGGGCTGCCTCCAGAGGAGGTGGCCTCTGCATTCATGAAAGTTTTCTCCTGCTCTGAGTGTTTGGCACACCTGCAAATGGTACAGTTTCCTTCAGTGTGGCAGCCAAGTTCTCTGCAGTGGCTCAGGCTTCCCCTATCAGGAGGGCCTGATGGCCAGGATTCTGGGGAAATAAATCTGCAAACCCAACCTAAGGTTAGGGTTAGGGCCGAGGGCAATATCGCTCCTAAACAGAAGGTGCCAATGCAAGCTCACTGGGGGTCTGAGTTGAGCATGCAGGTTAGGCTGATTCAGGCTCTGGGTTTATGTCTATGTAAATTGCAACCGGTGTCCCTGCCTCATTGGGGCATGGCAGATTTGTCCTGCTTGACTGTTTGGCCCATCTACTAATAGCATAGCTTCCTTCCAGGTGGCAGGCTGAGTCTTCTGTATGGCTCAGTGTTCCCTATCTGTTGGGGCCTGGGGGCCAGGCCTCTGGGGACAGAAGCCTGAAAACCCAACCTAGGGTTAGGATTAGGGCCTAGGAGCCACTGAGAACCGAAATGAAGGGGCCCAGGAGAGTGCCTCCAGGTGCTGAGTGGAGGGCGTGGGTCAGGCTGAGTGTTAGGGTCTGGGTTTGTGTCCAGCAGGCTGCCTCCAGAGGAGGCGGCCTCAGGGGTCATGCAAGATTTCTCCTGCTCTGGTTGCATGGCAGAGGTTCAAAGGACAAGTTTTCTTTCTGGGTGGTGGGCGGAATCCTCCGGTATGACTCACGGGTCCCTCACTGGTAGGACCTGGGGGCCAGGCCTCTGGGGCAGAAGCCTGCAAACCCAACCTAGGGCTAGGGTTAGGGCCTATGGGCAAGAGAGGCCGGACCTGCTGGTGTCGAGGCGATCACCCCGGGGGTTGAGTTGATGGCGTCCGTCAGGCAGTGTCAGACTCCAGGGTGGTGGACAAGGGGGCCACATCAGGAGGGGTGTCCTCAGGGTGGCATGGCATATTACTCCTGTTCGGAGTGTTTGGCACAGCTTCAAACAGCACGGTTTCCTTTGGGGTGGCAGTCTGAGTCCTCTACCATGGGTCACGGTTCACTGATTGGTAGGTCCTGTGGGCCAGGCCGGGGGACAGAAGTCTGCAAACACAACCTACAGTTAGGGATAGGGCCTAGGGGAATATCATGCCTGAATGGAAGGCACTAAGGCAAGCACCCTGGGGATCTGAGTGAGGACGTGGGTCATGCCGTCAGGCTATGGGTTTCTTTCCATGGAAGTCGCATCTGGTGGCACTGGCTTCAGGGTGGCATGACATTTTTCCTGCTCTGACTGTTTGGTGCAACTGCAAATGGCATGGTTTCCTTCTAGGTGGCAAGCAGTGTCCTCTGGTATGGCTCAGGGGTCCATATCCTGTAGGGCCCGGGGGCCAGGCCTCAGGGGACAGAAGCCTGAAAACCCACCTAGGTTTAGTGTTAGGGCCTCTGGGCCTCTGAGGACCAAAGTGAAGTGGCCTAGAGGACCGCCTCGGTGTGCAGAGTGGAGGGCATGTGCCAGACAGAATGTCAGGCTCCATGTTGGTTGCCACGGGGGCGGCCTCATGTGGGGGTGTTCTCAGGGGGGCATGGCACATTTCTCTTGCTCTGAGTTTTTGAAGAAGCTGCAAACAGTATGGTTTCCTACATGGTGGCAGTACGAGTTCTGCCGTGGATCAGGGATCCTCGATCGGTAGGGTGGGGGTCAGGCCTTTGGGGACAGAAGCCTGAAAACCCAACCTAGGGTTAACTTTAGGGCCTAGGGGCATGGCAGGCCCAAACTACCAGCGTCGAGGTGATCACCCAAGGGGACTGAGTTGAGGGCGTGGGTCAGGCAGAGTGTCAGGCTCCGGGTTGGAGGCCACGGGGGCCGTCGCAGGTGGAGTTCTCTGCAGAGGGTCATGGCAGATTCTTCCTGTTCTGAGTGTTTGGCGCAGCTGCAAACACTATGGTTTCCAGAGAAGTGGCAAGATGGCGGAGGAGTAGGATACCGATTATCATCTGGTCTCAGAAATTCACCCAGATAGCTATCAAATTATTCTGAACACCTACAAATTCTACAGGAGATCAAAGAGAAGAAGAGCAGCAATTCTAAGAACAGAAAATCGACCACTCTCTGGAAGGTAGAACATGCAGAGAAGTGAATCTGAAGTGACAGGAAGACAGACCCTGGGGGGAGGGGCCGGCTCACGGCAAGTGAGAGAGCCCCAGAGCACAAACTCGGAACTGTTAGAAGCCTACTCCACTGAGGGACGTCGCCCCAGATGCCAAGCAGGGAATGAAGCCCTCATGGGGACAGTGTGGTCTCAGGACCCACAGGGACACAAAAAGACCAGGGGTGTCTGAGCACAACAGAGCTCCCAGGTATTAGAGAGGAGAAGCCCACAGGAAAGATGGAGCCAAACTGAGAAGGTATCTCTCAGCTTGGTGTTACCTTGGGCTGTGATCCAAAGCACAGTTGGGCCACTGCTCTTTGAGCAGGGACCCTGTGGGCGGCAGATGCGGAGAGACCCCCTCCTTCCTCCTCCAGGAGGGGTGGCACAGGGGTGACTTCAGGAATCTGCTGGGTTTGGAGATTCTAAACGGGGCCACACACAAGAGATAGAAACACTCGGTCACAGGCTGGGTGAGGTTGGAGTGCGGCCGGAAACAGGGAGACAGGAGGGACTGACTGCTTCTCTCTGAGGATGCACTGAGGAGTGAGGCCCCTAGCTCTGGGCTCCTCCGGGTCAGAGATTGGAAGGCCGCCATTTTCATTCCCATCCTCCAAAGCTATATGGAAAGTGTTGAGGGAACAAAAGCTTCCAAGCACGACCCCAAGCTGATGACTTAGCCTGGCCCCTGGTGAGGGTGGTGCGGTTCTGCCTCAGACAAAGTCACTTGAGAATCACAGCAACAGGCCCCTTCCTCATAAAACCAGCAAGAAAATCCAGCCAAAGCCAAGTTCAAGATTGCTGAGAACTGTGGAACACTCCAGAGCTAGAGGAAAGCAATGCAGAAAATTAACGGCTTTTCCCCCATGATTCTTTAGTCGTTCAAAGTTAAATTCTTTGAATTGTATTTTTTTCTTCCTCTTTTCTTTTAAATTTTTTCCTTTTTCCTATTTTAACATTTTTAACTATTATAATTTATCAACACTTTTTAATCCTTTTAAATTTTCATTGTTATAGTCATATTTTATCCCATCATTATATTTAACCTTATTTTTTGTATACGTGTAAGGTCTGTTCAATTCACCAGTCTCATAGATAGATAGAGATAGAGATAGAGATAGAGATAGAGATAGAGATAGAGATATAGAAAGAGTCAGAGACAGAGATAGATATATAAACAGAAATAGATAATATAGATATAGATATAGGATTTTGTTTTATTTATGTTTTGTTTTATTTTTGTTTGATTTTGTTTTTTTTGTTTGTTTGTTTTTTTTTTGTTTTTTGTTTTTTTCCCCTCTTTATTTTCTCCCCAGTTCCAGGTCTTTTCTGATTAGGTTAGTGTATATTTCTCTGGGGTCAAGGCTACCCTTTAGTATTTTGTTCTCTCATCTGCATAAAATGACAAGGTGGAAAAAATCAACACACAAAAAAAGAACAAGAGGCAGTAATGAGGCTAGGGAATTAATCAATGTGGACATCAGTAATATGACAGTACTAGAGTTCAGAATGACGATTATCAAGGTGTTGGCAGGGCTCGGAAAAACCATGGAAGATAATACAGAATCCCTCTCTAGAGAAATAAAAACCCTTTCTGGAGAAATAAAAGAACTAAAATCTAATCAAGCTGAAATAAAAAAAGCTATTAATGAGGTGCAACAAAAAATGGAGGCTCTTACTGCTAGGATAAATGAGGCAGAAGACAGAATTAGTGATTTAGAAGACAAAATGTCAGAGAATAAGGAAGCAGAGGAAAAGAGAGACAAACAACTACTGGACCATGAGGGGAGAATTTGAGAGATAAGTGATACCATAAGATGAAACAATATTAGAATAATTGGGATCCCAGAAGAAGAACGGGGGGCAGAAGGTATATTGGAGCAAATTATAGTACAGAATTTCCCTAATTTGGCAAAGGGAACAAGCATCAAAATCCAGGAGGCACAGAGAACCCCCCTCAAAATCAGTAAAAATAGGTCCACAACCCGTGATCTAATAGTAAAACTTACAAGTCATAGTGACAAAGAGAAAATCCTGAAAGCAGCTTGGGAGAAGAGGTCTGTAACATACAATGGTAGAAATATTAGACTGACAGCAGACCTATCCACAGAGACCTGGCAGGCCAGAAAGAACTGGCATGATATATTCAGAGCACTAAATGAGAAAAATATGCAGCCAAGAATACTATATCCAGCTAGGCTGCCATTGAAAATAGAAGGAGAGATAAAAAGCTAACAGGACAAACAAAAACTCAAGGAATTTGCAAACACCAAGCCAGCCCTACAGGAAATATTGAAAGGGGTCCTCTAAGCAAAGAGAACCTAAAAGAAACATAGACCAGAAAGGAAGAAACACNGAGAGATACAATATACAGTAACAATCACCTTACAGGCCATACAATGGCTCTAAATTCATATCTCTCAATAGTTACCCTGAATGTAAATGGACTAAATGCCCCAACTAAAAGACACAAGGTATCAGAATGGATAAAAAAACAAGACCCATCGATATGCTGTCTACAAGAAACTCATCTTACACNAAGTCCCATTGATACGCTGTCTACAAGAAACTCATTTTAAATGCAAAGACACCTCCAGATTTAAAGTGAGGGGGTGGAAAACAATTTACCATGCCAATGGACAGCAAAAGAAAGCTGGAGTGGCAATCCTTATATCAGATAAACTAGATTTTAAGGCAAAGAATATCATAAGAGATGAGGAAGGACACTATATCAGGATAAAAGGATCTGTCAAACAAGAAGATCTAACAATTGTAAATATCTATGCCCCTAACATGGGAGCAGCCAATTATATAAACCAATTAATAACAAAATCAAAGAAACACATTGACAAGAATACAATATTAGTAGGGGACTTGAACACCCCCCTTACTGAAATGGACAGATCATCAAAGCAAAAGATCAACAAGGAAATAAAGGCTTTAAATGACACCCTGGACCAGTTGGACATCACAGATATATTCAGAACATTCCATCCCAAAACAACAGAATACACATTCTTCTCCNTACATTCTTCTCTAGTACACATGGAACATTCCTCAGAATAGACCATATTCTAGGTTACAAATCAGGTCTCAACAGGTACCAAAATATTGGGATCATTCCCTGCATATTTTCAGACCATAATGCTCTGAAACTAGAACTCAACCACAAAAGGAAAGTTGGAAAGACCTCAAATACATGGAGGCTGAAGAACACCCTACTCAAGAATGAATGGGTCAACCAGGAAATTAAAGAAGAATTAAAAAAATTCATGGAAACAAATGAAAATGAAAACACAACTGTTCAAAATCTTTGGGATACAGCAAAAGCAGTCCTAAGAGGAAAGTATATAGCAATACAAGCCTTTCTCAAGAAACAAGAAAGGTCTCAAGTACACAACCTAACTCTACACCTACAAAATCTAGAGAAAGGACAGTAAAGAAAGCGTACACCCAACAGGAGAAGAGAAATAATAAAGATCAGAGCAGAAATCAGTGAAATAGAAACCAAAAGAACNTAGGAGCTGGTTCTTTGAAAGAATTAATAAGATTGATAAACCCCTGGCCAGACTTATCCAAAAGAAAAGAAGAGAAAGGACTTACAATAAAATAATGAATGAAAGAGGAGAGATCACAACCAACACAAAAGAAATACAAACAATCATAAGAACATATTATGAGCAACTCTACACCAGAAAATTTGACAATCTGGAAGAAATGGATTCATTCTTAAAGAAATATAAACTACCAAAACTGAACCAGGAAAAAATTGAAGACCTGAAAAGACCCATAACCAGTAAGGAGATTGAAGCAGTCATCAAAAATCTCCCAACGAACAAGAGCCCAGGGCCAGACGGCTTCCCAGGGGAATTCTACCAAACATTTAAAGAAGAATTAATACCTATTCTCCTGAAACTGTTCCAAAAAATAGAAACGGAAGGAAAACTACCAGACTCATTTTAGGAAGCCAGCGTTACCTTGATCCCCAAACCAGGCAAAGACCCCATCAAGAAGGAGAATTACAGACCAGTATACCTGATGAACACGGATGCAAAAACGCTCAACAAAATACTAGCCAACAGGATCCAACAGCACATTAAAAGGATTATTCACCAAGACCAAGTGGGATTTATTCCTGGGCTGCAAGGTTGGTTTAACATTCGCAAATCAATCAATGTGATACAAGACATTAATAAAAGAAAGAACAAGAAACATATGAGGCTCTCAATAGAGTCTGAAAAAGCATTTGACAAAGTACAGCACCCTTTCTTAATCAAAACTCTTCATAGTGTAGGCAGAAAGGGTACTTACATCAATATTATCAAAGCCATCTATGAAAAACCCATAGCACATATCATTCTCAATGGAGAAAAACTGAGAGCTTTTCCCCTAAAGTCAGGAACATGGCAGGGCTGTCCACTATCACCACTGCTATTCAACATAGTACTAGAAGTCCTAGCCTCAGCAATCAGACAACAAAAAGAAATAAAAGGCATCCAAATCGGCAAGGAAGAGGTCAAACTCTCACTCTTTGCAGATGATATGATACTTTATGTGGAAAACCCAAAGGACTCCACTCCAAAACTGCTAGCACTCATACAGGAATTCAGTCAAGTGTCAGGATATAAAATCAATGCACAGAAATCAGTTGCATTTCTATATACCAACAACAAAACAGAAGAAAGAGAAATTAAAGAGTCAATCCCATTTATAATTGCACCCAAAACCACAATTTACCTAGAAATAAACCTAACCAAAGAGGCGAAGAATCTGTATTCAGAAAACTATAAAGTACTCATGAAAGAAATTGAGGAAGACACAAAGAAGTGGAAAAACATTCCATGCTCATGGATGGGTAGAATAAATATTGTGAAAATGTCTATGCTACCTAGAGCAATCTACACATTTAATGCAATCCCCATCAAAACACCAGAAATTTATTTCAAAGAAATGGAACAAGTACTCCTAAAATTTATATGGAACCAGAAAAGACCCCGAATAGCCAAAGGAATGTTGAAAAAAAAA
>LNAC01001259.1:251150-264875 GCA_002007465.1 Ailurus styani
CACACTGGAATACTATGCAGCCATCAAAAGAAACAAAATCATGCCATTTACAATGACATGGATGGAACTAGAGGTTATTATCCTGAACAAAATAAGTCGACCAGAGAAAGACAATTATCATATGATCTCTCTGAATGAGGAACTTGAGGGCCAGGGTTGGGGGTCATGGGAGGTAGGGAGGGAAAAATAATGAAACAAGATGGGATGGGGAAGGAGAAAAACCACAAGAGACTCCTAATCTCACAAAACAAACTGAGGGTTACTGCGGGGTGGGAGGGTAGGAATAGTGTGGATGGGTTATGGACATTGGGGAGGGTTTGTGCTATGGTGAATGCTGTGAAAGGTGTAAACCAGGGCTCCTGGGTGGCTCAGTGGGTTAAAGCCTCTGTCTTCGGCTCAGGTCATGATCTCAGGGTCCTGGGATTGAGGTCTGCATTGGGCTCTCTGCTCGACAGGGAGCCTGCTTCCTCCTCTCTCTCTGCCTGCCTCTCTGCCTACTTGTGATCTCTCTCTCTCTGTGTCAAATAAATAAATAAAATCTTTAAAAAAAAGGTAAATCTGATGATTCACAGACCTGTACCCCTGGGGCAAATTAATAATAATAATAATAATAATAATAATAATAATAATAATAATAATAAAAACAGTACGGTTTCCTTCAGGGTGGCAGTCCGAGTACTCTGCCATGGGTCATGGGTCCCTGGTTGGTATGGCCTTTGGGCCAGTTCTATGGGGACAGAAGCCTGCAAAGCCAACCTAATTTAGGGTTAGGGCCTAGGGGAATATCACGCCCGAACAAAAGGCATTGAGGCGAGTGTCCTGGAGGTCTGAGTTGAGGGCAATAATCGGGCTGAGTGTCAGGGTCGGTGTTAGTGTCCATGGAAGTCGCAACTTATGGCACTGCCCAAAGGTGGGCATGGAAGATTTTTCCTGCTTGACTGCTTGGTGCATCTGCAAATGGCATGGTTTCCTTCTGGGTGGCAAGAAGAGTCCTCTGGTATGTCTCAGCATTCCCCATCCTGTAGGGCCTGGGGGCCTGGCCTTAGGGGACAGAACCCTGAAAACACAACCTAGGGTTAGGTTTATTGTCTACGGTCCTCTTAGGCCCGAACTGAAGGGGCTGAGGAGAGGGCCTTGGGGTACTGAGTGTAGGGCCTGTGTCAGGCTGAGTGTCAGTATCTGGGATTGTGTCGAGCGGGGCTGCCTCCAGAAGAGGTAGCCTCAGGAGTCATGGAAGATTTCTCCTGCTCTGGTCGTGTGGCGGAGCTGCAAAGGGCACTGTTTCCTTCTGTGTGGCGGGCAGAGTGCTCTGGTGTGGCTCACGGGTCCCTCACCTGTAGGGCCTGGGGTCCAAGGCTCTGGGGTCAGAAGCCTGCAAATCCAACCTAAGGTTAGGGTTAGGGTCTAGGGGAATATCATGCCCGAATGGAAGGTTCCAAGGCGAGCACCCTGGATGTCTGAGTTGAGGGTTGGGTTGGGCTGAGTGTCAGGCTCTGGGTTTGTGTCCATTGAAGTCACAATTGGTGGCACTGGACTCAGGGGGCTGTGGCAGATTTGTCCTGTTCTGACTGTTTGGCTTATCTGAAAAATGGCATGCTTTCCTTCTGGGTGGCAAGTGGCATCCTCTGGTATGGCTCAGCGATCCCAATTCCGGAAGGGCCTGGAGGCCAATCCGCAGGTGACGCAAGCCTGAAATCCCAACCTAGGGTTAGGGTTAGGGACTAGGGGCCTCTGAGGACTGAACTGAAGGGGCTGAGGAGAGCGCATCAGGGTACTGAGTGGAGGGCGGGGGTCAGGCTGAGTGTCAGCATCCGGGATTGTGTCCAGTGGGGCTGTCTACATAGGAGGTGGCCTCAGCGGTCAGGGAAGATTTCTCCTGCTCTGGTTGCATGACAGAGCTGCAAAGGGCACTGTTTCCTTCTGGGTGGCGGGTGTACTTCTCCGGTGTGGCTCACGGTTGCCTCACTAGTAGGGCCTGTGGGCCAGGCCTCTGGGGACAGATGCCTGCAAACCCAACCTAGGGTTAGGGTTAGGGCTCAGGGGCGTGGCAGGCCCAAATAACCAGCATCCAGGCAATCACCCAGGGAGACAGAGCTGAGGGCGTGGGTCAAGCAGAGCATCAGGCTCAGGGTTGGTGGCCACAGGGGCCTGATCAGGTGAGGACATTCTCAGGGGGAAATGGCATATTTCTCCTGCTCTGAGTGTTTGACCCAGCTGCAAACAGTACAGTTTCCTTCGGGGTGGCACTCTGAGTCGTCTGCCATGGGTCAGGGGTCCCTGATCAGTAGGACCTGGGGGCCAGGCCTCTGGGGACAGAAGCCTGCAAACCCAACCTAGTGTCAGGATTAGGGTCTAGAGGAATACCACGCCTGAATGGAAGGTACCTAGGCGAGTACCCTGGAGGTCTGATTTCAGGGCCTGGGTCGGGCTGAGTGTTAGTCTCTGGGTTTGTGTCCATGGAAGTTGCAACTGGTGGCACTGGCCTTGGGGGTGGGGGGTGGCAGACTTGACCTGCTCTGTTTGGAGGGTCTGCAAATGGCATGGTTTCCTTCTGGGTGGCAAGTGGAATCCTCCGGTGTGGGTCAGTGTTCCCTAACCTGAAGGTGCTGGGAATTGGCCTCAGGGGACAGAAGCCTGAAAACCAAACCTAGGGTTAGGTTTAGGGCCTTGGGTCCTCTGAGGACTGAACTGAAGGGCCGTGAGAGCACCTCGGGGTGCTGAGTGGAGGGCGTGGGTCAGGCTGAGTGTCAGTGTCTGTGTCTGTGTCCAGCAGGGATGCCTCCAGAGGAGGTTGCCTCAGGTTTCATGGAAGATTTCTCCTGCTCTTGTTGCATGGGGGAGCTGTAAAGGACACGGTTTCCTTCTGGGTGGTGGGCAGAGTCCTCAGGTATGGCTCACGCATCCCTCACTGGTATGGCCTGTGTGCCAGGCCTCTGGGGACAGAAGCCTGCAACCCCAACCTAGGGTGAGTGTTAGGGCCTAAGGGAATATCACCCCCTAAAGGAAGGTGCCAAGGCGAATACCCTGGGGGCCTGATTTGAAGCCATGGGTCGGGATGAGTGTCAGGCTCTGGGTTTGTGTCCATAGAAATCACAACTGGTAGTCCTGGCCTCAGGGGTCATGGCAGATTTGTCCTGCTCTGGCCGTTTGGCACATCTGTAAATGCCATGGTTCCCCTCTGGGTGGCAAGTAGTGACTTCTGATATGACTCAGGGTTCCCCATCCCTTATGGTCTGGAGGCCAGGCCTCTAGGGACAGAAGCCTTGAAACCCAACCTAGGCTTAGATTTAGGGCCTCTGAGGAATGAACTGAAAGGGTGGAGAGGAGTGCCTCGGTGTGCAGAGTGGACAGCGTGGGTCAGCCTGAGTGTCAACATCCAGGTTTGTGTCCAGCGGGGCTGCCTCGGGAAGACGTGGCCTCGGGGGCCATGGAAGATGTCTCCTGTTCTGGGTGCGTGGTGGAGCTGCAATGGGCATGGCTTCCTTCTGAGAAGCGAGCGGAATCCTCTGGTATGGCTCAAGGGTCCCTCACCAATAGGGTCTGGGGGACAGGCCTCTGTGGACAGAAGCCTGCAAACCCAACCTAGGGTTAGGCTTAGGACCTAGGGGCATGGCAGGCCCAAACTACCTGGAGTTGATGTGACCAACCAGGGGGACTGAGTTGAGGGCATTGGTCATGCAGAGTGTCAGGCTATAGGTTGGAGGCCATGGGGGCCGCCTTGGGTAGGGTTGGCCTGAGGAGGGCTTGGCAGATTTCTCCTACTCTGTTTGGCACAGCTGCAAACAGTATGGTTTCCTTTGGGGTGGTAGTCCCAAGTCCTCTACCATGGGTCAGGAGTCCCCAGTCAGTAGGGCCTAGGGGCCAAGATTCTAGGGACAGTAGTCTGCAAAACCCAACCTAGCGTTAGGGTTAGGGTCTAGGGGAATATCCCGACCTAAACGAGGGCACCCAGGCGAGCACCCTGGGGGTCTATTTGAGGGCATGGGTCAGGCTGAATGTCAGGTTCTGGGTTTGTTTCCATGGAAGTCGCAACTGGTGGCACGGGCCTCGAAGGGGTGTCAGATTTTATCTGCTCTGACTGTTTGGCCCATATGCAAAAGGAATGGTTTCCTTTTGGGTGGCAAGCAGTGTCCTCTGTTATAGCTCAGCGGTACCCATTCTGTAGGGCCTGGTGACCAGGCCTCAGGGGACAGAGTCCTGAAAACCCAACCTAGGGTTAGGGTCTAGGGTCCTCTGAGGTCTGAACAGAGGGGGCCGAGGAGAGCGCCGCAGGGTGCTGAGTGGAGGGAATTGATCAGGCTGAGTGTCAGCATCCAGGTTTGTGTCCAGTGGGTCTCCCTCTGGAGGTCTCCTCAGGGGTCATAGATGATGTCTCCTACTCTGGGTGTGTGGTAGACCTGTAAAGGGCCCGGTTTCCTCTGGATGGCTAATGCAATCCTCTGGTATGGCTCACAGGTCCCACACCAGTATGGTCTGGGGGTCAGGCATATGCGGACAAAAGCTTGCAAACCCAACCTAGGGATCAGGTTAGGGCCTAGGGGCATGCCAGGCCTGACCTGCCGGTGTCAAGGCAATCACCCCAAGGGACTGAGTTGAGGGCATGAGTCAGGCAGAGTGTTAGGCTCTACATTGGTGCCCATGGGGACACCTCAGGTGGGGTTGTCCTCAGGGGGGAATTGCAGATTTATCCTGCTCTGAGTGTTTGCCCAGCTGCAAACAGTACAGTTTCTTTTGGGATGGCAGTCCAAGTCCTCTGCCATGGGTCAGGGTTTCCTGATAGGTAGGGACTGAATGCCAGGCTTCTGGGGACAGAAGCCTTCAAACCAAACTAGGATTAGGGTTAGTGCCTAGGGGAATATCAAATCTGAATGGAAGGCGCCGATGCTCACACCCTGGGGGTCTGAGTTGATGGGGTGGGTTGGGCTGAGTGTCAGACTCTGGGTTTGTATCCATAGAAGTTGCAACTAATGGCACAGGCCTCAGGGGGGCATGGCAGATTTTTCCTGCTCTGACTGTTTGGCCCATCTGCAAATGGCACGGTTTCCTTCTGGGTAGCATGTGGTGGCCTCTGATATGGCTCAGGGGTCCCCATCCTACTGTAGGGCCTGGGGGCCAGGCCGCTGGGGACATAGCACGGAAATCCTACCTAGGGTTAGGGTTAGGGCCTAGGGGAATATCATGCCCGAAAGGAAGGAGCCACATGAATGGAAGGAGCCAAGGCGAGCATCCTGGGGGTCTGAGTTGAGGGCATGGGTAGAGCTGAGTGTCAGAGTCTGGGTTTGTGTCCTTGGACGTCGCAACTTGTGGCACTGGCCTAGGTTAGCACAGCAGATTTGACCTGCTCTGACTGATTGGTGCATCTGCAAATGGCATGGGTTTCTTCTGTGTGGCAAGCGGAGTGCTCTGGTATGGCTCAGCAGTACCCATCCTGTAGAGCCTAGGGGCCCGGCCTCAGGGGACGGAAGTCTGAGAATCCAACCTATGGTTAGGGTTAGGGCCAGGGGCCTCTGAGAACCAAACTGAGGAGGCTGAGGAGAGCACCTCGGGGAGCTGAGAGGATGGAGTGGGTCAGGCTAAGTGTCAGGGTCCAGGGTCATGTCCAGCAAGACTGCATCCAGAGGAGAAAGCCTCAGGGGTCATGGAAGTTCTTTCCTGCTCTGGTTGCATGGCGGAGCTGCAAAGGGCACAGTTTCCTTCTGGGTGGCGGGTGGAGTCCTGTGGTATGTCTCCTGGGACCCTCACCCGTAGGGCCTGGGGGCCAGGCCTATGGGGACCAAAGCCTGCATACCCAACATAGGGTTCACGTTAGGTTATAGGGGTATGGAATGCTCGACCTGATGGCGTCGAGGTGATCACCCCGGAGGACTGAGTTGAGGGCTTGGGTAAGGCAGAGTATCAGGTTCAGGGTTGAGGCCCCAGGGGCCACCTTGTGTGGCAGTGTCCTCAGGGGAGCATGGCAGATTTCTCCTGCCCTGAGTGTTTGGTGCAGCTGCAAACAACATGGTTTCAGGGGTGGCAGTGTGAGTCCTCAGCCATGGGTCAGGGTTCCCTGATTGGTGTCCTCTGGTATGGCTCAAGGTTCCCCATCCTGTAGGGCCTAGAGGCCAGGCCTCAGGGGACAGAAGCCTGAAAACCCAACGTAGGGTTAGGGTTAGGGCCTATGGGCTTCTGGGGACTGAGCTGAAGGGGTCAAGAGGAGTACCTCAGTGTGCAGAGTGGAGGGCGTTGGTCAGGCAGAGTGTTAGGCTCCGGATTGGTTGCCACAGGTGCAGCCTCAGGTGGGGGTGTCCTAAGGGGTCTATGGCAGATTTCTCCTGCTCTGAGTGTTTATCGCAGATGCAAAGAGTATGGTGTCCTTCAGGGTGGCAGTCCAAGTCCTCTGCCGTGGTACAGGGGTCCCCAGTCGGTAGGGTCTGGGTGCCAGGCCTCTGGGGACAGAAGCCTGCAAACCCAACCTAGGGATAGGGTTAGGGCCTAGGGGCATGGCAGGCCTGACCTGCCAGCATCGAGGCCTTCACAAAGGGGGACTGCATTGAGGGCATGGATCAGGCAGAGTGTCAGGTCCCTAGTTGGTGGCCACGGGGGACGCTTCTGGTGCGGGTGTCCTCAGGGGTCTTTGGCAGATTTCTACTGCTCTGAGTGTTTGGTGCAGCTGCAAACAGTATGGTTTCCTTCAGGGTGGCAGTCCGAGTCCTCTACCATGGGTCAGGGGTCCCCGATTGGTAGGGACTTTGGGCCAGGTCTCTGGGGACAGAAGTGTGTAAACCCAAACTATGGTTAGGATAAGGGCCTAGGGGCATGGCAGATCTGAACTACCAGTGTTGAGGCGATCACCCAAGGGGAACTGAGTTGAGGGCGTGGGTCAGGCAGAGTGTCAGGCTCCATGTTGGTGTCCATGGAAGTTGCAACTGGTGGCATTGGCCTCAGTGGGGCATGGCAAAACTTGGTCCAAATCATTTGGTGTTTCTGCCCAATTCTCACGAGGTTTCTTCCTAAATAGATATTGATTTGGACAGAAAGCTTGTGAGAATTGAGTGAGATATCCCGGTGGACTCATTCCTGCCCCTGGGGTCAAAAAAGTGGCGGTGCTGCATAGCCCAAAAGGGCACGGGACCTTTCAGCCCGCATCTCGAGAAAACGCACGTCAAACGCCACGTGCACATGGTCAAGCAGGCAGCTGTTTTTTCAATCAATAACGATTTGGGCAGCAAGCTGGTGAGAATTGTTTGAGAAATCCCAGTGGACTCGTTCCTGGCGCCTGGGACCCAAAATGGCGGGAGGCCTCTTGGTCCGCATCTCGAGAAAACGCAGGCCAAACGCCAAGCACACACAATCCATACTGGCGGGTGTGTGTGCGTTTTCTCGAGATGCGCGCCAAGAGGCCCCGTGCCATTTTTGGCCCGGCTGCACCATCCCTTTCTTGTCCGAGCACTGGGAACGAGTTCGCCAGGATCTCTCACTCAATTCTTATGACCTTTGTGCCCAAATCGATATCGATTTGGGCAGAAAGCTTGTGAGAATTGGGCGGAAATACCCGCTGATTTGGAAAGAGCAGGCTCGGCCTTTGTCGGGCGTTTTCTGCAGGAACCGGCCGAGAGGCATCGCCCCGTTTTCGGGGACCACGCTTGCCGCGATTTTGCCCAAGTTCTCACGAGTTTTCCCCCGAAATCCATCTCGATTTGAGCAGAAGGCTCGGGAGAATTGGGCGGAAAGCCCCACCTGCTTGGAAAGAACAGGCGGGGCGTGTCCCGGGCGTCTTTTGAGGAGAGTGCCCGAAAGGCACCACGAGGTTTCTGGGCCCGGAGCCGGCCGTGAATTCTCCCCTGTTCGCACGATTTTTCTGCTGAAATCCACTGCGACTGGGGCAGAAAGCGCCCGAGAATTGGGCATCAAGCACGGCATCTTTGGACCTCTCTCCCTCAGCTTCTGGGCTGTTTCTTTTGGAGACAGGAGTCCCAGGGCCCTGCGCCATCTTGGACCCGGCCGAACAGCGGTTTTGTGCACCCTGGGTCCAGGATGGTGTTGTTCGGGATTTGTCGCCCAATTCTCACGAGCTTTCTGCCCAAATCGATATCGATTTGGGCAGAAAGCTCGTGAGAATTGGGCGGAAATACCCGCCGATTTTTACACGGCAGGCTGGGCATTTGTGGGGCGTTTTCTGGAGGAGCGGGCCGAGCAGCATCGCGCCGTTTTTGGGCCCCGCACCAGCCGTGATTTCGCCCCAGTTCTCATGAGTTTTCTTCTGAAATCCATTTCGATTTGGGAAGAAGGTTCTGGAGAATTGAGCGGAAAGCCCTGCCTGCTCAGAAAGAGCACGCTGGGCGTTTTCCAGGCGTCTTTTGAGGAGAGTGCCAAAGGGCACTATGAGGTTTCTGAGCCCAGAGCTGACCTGGATTTCTCCCCAGTTCGCACGATTTTTCTGCTGAAATCCATTTCGCCTGGGGGCAGAAAGCTCCCGAGAATTGNCCGCCTCTTTGGACCTCTCTCCCTCAGCTTCTGGGCTGTTTTTTGGGGAGATGGGAGACCCGAGGCCCTGAGCCATCTTGGACTAGGCCAAGCAGCGGTTCTGTGCACCCTGACCCTGGGATGGAGTTGTACGGGATTTGTCGCCCAATTCTCACGAGCTTTCTCCCCAAATCAATATCGTTTGGGCAGTAAGCATGTGAGAATTGGGCGGAAATACCCGCCAATTTGGACACTGCAGGCTCGGCGTTTGTGTGGTGTTTTCGGGAGGAGCAGGCCGAGCGGCATCGCGCCGTTTTCGCGCCCCGCACTGGCCATGATTTCGCCCCAGTTCTCACTAGTTTTCCCCGAAATCCATATGGATTTGGGCAGAAGGCGCGGGAGAATTGGCTGGAAAGCCCAGCCTTCTCCGGAAGAGCAGGCTCCAGGTTTTCCGGGCGTCTTTTGAGGAGAGTGCCGAAAGGCATGACCAGGTTTCTGGGCATAAAGCCGGCCATGATTTCTCCCCAGTTCGCAGGATTTTTCTGCTGAAATCATTTTCGCCTGGGGGCAGAAAGCTCCCGAGAATTGGGCAAAGAGCCCCGCCTGTTTGGACCTCTCTCCCTCGGCTTCTGGGTTGTTTTTATGGGAGATGGAAGCCTTGCGGCCCCGCGCCATCTTGGACCCGGCCAAGAAGCGGTTTGGTACACCCTGGCGCCGGGGTGGAGTTGTCCGTGGTTTGTCGCCCAATTCTCAGGAGTTTTCTGCCCAAATCGATATCGATTTGGGCAGAAAGCTCGCGAGAATTGGGAGGAAATATCCGCCGATTTGGACAGGCAGGCTCGGCGTTTGTGGGGCGTATTCTGGAGGAGCGGGCCGAGCGGCATCGCGCCGTTTTTGGGCCAAGCACTGGCCAAGATTTCACCCCAGTTCTCACGAGTTTTCCCCAGAAATCCATTTTGATTTGGGCAGAAGGCTCGGTAGAATAGGGCGGAAAGACCCTCCTGCTTGGAAAGAGCAGGCGGGGCGTTTCCCGGGCTTCTTTTGAGGAGAGTGGCCAAAAGGCACCACGAGGTTTCTGGGCCCGGAGCAGGCGGTGAATTCTCCCCCGTTCACACGATTTTTCTGCTGAATTCCACTGCGACTGGGGCACAAAGCACCCGAGAATTGGGCAATGAGCCCCGCCCCTTTGGGCCTCTCTCCCTGGGCTCCTGTGCTGTTTTTTTGGGAGATGGGAGACCCGAGGACCCGCGCCATCTTGGACCCGGCCCAGCAGCGGTTTTATGCACCCTGGCGCCGGGATGGAGTTGTCTGGGATTTGTCGCCCAATTCTCACGAGCTTTCTGCCTAAATCGATATAAATTTGGGCAGAAAGCTCATGAGATGGGGCAGAAATACCCGCCGATTTGGACAGAGCAGGCTCAGCGTTTGTCGGGCGTTTTCTGGAGGAGCGTGCCGAGAGGCATCGCGTCGTTTTNAGAGGCATCGCGTCGTTTTCGGGCCCCCCGCTTGCCGGGATTTCGCCCCAGTTCTCACGAGTTTTCCCCCGAAAACCATCTCGATTTGGGCAGCAGGCTCGGGAGAATTGGGCGGAGCGCCCCAACTGCTCGGGAAGAGCAGGCTCAGCGTTTTCTGGGCGTCTTTTAAGGAGAGTGCCGAAGGGCACCTCGAGGTTTCTGCGCCGAGAGCCGGCCGAGATTTCTCCCCAGTTCGCACGAATTTTCTGCTGAAATCAATTTCGACTGGGGGCAGAAAGCTCCCAAGAATTGGGCAATGAGCCCCGCCTGGTTGGACCTCTCTCCCTCGCCTTCTGGGCAGTTTTTTTTGGGAGATGGGAGACCCGAGGCATCGCGCCATCTTGGACCCGCCCCAGCAGCGGTTTTGCGCACCCTGGCACCGGGGTGGAGTTGTCCGTGGTTTGTCGCCCAATTCTCAGGAGCTTTCTGCCCAAATCGATATCAATTTGGGCAGAAAGCACGGACGAATTGGGCGGAAATACTCCCCGATTTGACAGGGCAGGCTCGGCGTTTGTGGGACGTTTTCTGGAGGAGCAGGCCGAGCGGCATCGCGCCGTTTTCAGGCCCCGCGCTGGCCATGATTTCGCCCCATTTCTCCCGAGTTTTCTCCCGAAAACCATCTCGATTTGGGCAGCAGGCAGGGGAGAATTGGGTGGAGTGCCCCAACTGCTCGGGAAGAGCAGGCTCGGCGTTTTCTGGGCGTCTTTTGAGGAGAGTGCCGAAGGGCACCTCGAGGTTTCTGCGCCCAGAGCTGGCCCTGATTTCTCCCCAGTTCGCACGATTTTTCTGCTGAAATCCATTTCGACTGGGGGCAGAAAGCTCCCGAGAATTGGGCAATGAGCCCTGCCTCTTTGGACCTCTCTCCCTGGGCTTCTGGGCTGTTTTTTTGGGAGATGGGAGACCCGAGGCCCCGCGCCATCTTGGACCCGGCCCAGCAGCGGTTTTGTGCCCCCTGGCGCCCGGATGGAGTTGTGCGTGGTTTGTCGCCCAATTCTCACGAGCTTTCTGCACAAATCGTTATCGATTTGGGCAGAAAGCTCGTGAGAATTGGGCGGAAATACCCGAAGATTTTTACAGGGCAGGCTCGGCCTTTGTGGGGCTTTTTCTGGAGGAGCGGGCCGAGCGGCAGCGCACCGTTTTTGGGCCCCGCACCAGCCGTGATTTCCCCCCAGTTCTCATGAGTTTTCTTCTGAAATCCATTCAATTTGGGCAGAAGGTTCTGGTGAATTGGGCGGAAAGCCCCGCCTGCTCAGAAAGTGCACGCTGGGCATTTTCCGGGCGTCTTTTCAGGAGAGTGCTGAAGGGCACCTCGAAGTTTCTGTGCCCAGAGGCGGCCGTGATTTCTCCCCAGTTCCCAGGATTTTTCTGCTGAAATCCATTTCGTCTGGGGTCAGAAAGCTCCTGAGAATTGGGCAATGAGCCCCCCTCTTTGGACCTCTCTCCCTGGGCTTCTGGGCTGTTTTTTTGGGAGATGGGAGACCCGAGGCCCCGCGCCATCTTGGACCCGGCCACGAAGCGTTTTGGTACACCCTGGCGCCGGGGTGGAGTTGTCCGGGATTTGTCGCCCAATTCTCAGGAGTTTTCTGCCCAAATCAATATCGATTTGGGCAGAAAGCTCGTGAGAATTGGGCGGAAATACCCGAAGATTTTTACAGGGCAGGCTCGGCCTTTGTGGGGCTTTTTCTGGAGGAGCGGGCCGAGCGGCAGCGCACCGTTTTTGGGCCCCGCACCAGCCGTGATTTCCCCCCAGTTCTCATGAGTTTTCTTCTGAAATCCATTCAATTTGGGCAGAAGGTTCTGGTGAATTGGGCGGAAAGCCCCGCCTGCTCAGAAAGTGCACGCTGGGCATTTTCCGGGCGTCTTTTCAGGAGAGTGCTGAAGGGCACCTCGAAGTTTCTGTGCCCAGAGGCGGCCGTGATTTCTCCCCAGTTCCCAGGATTTTTCTGCTGAAATCCATTTCGTCTGGGGTCAGAAAGCTCCTGAGAATTGGGCAATGAGCCCCCCTCTTTGGACCTCTCTCCCTGGGCTTCTGGGCTGTTTTTTTGGGAGATGGGAGACCCGAGGCCCCGCGCCATCTTGGACCCGGCCACGAAGCGTTTTGGTACACCCTGGCGCCGGGGTGGAGTTGTCCGGGATTTGTCGCCCAATTCTCAGGAGTTTTCTGCCCAAATCGATATCGATTTGGGCAGAAAGCTCGCGAGAATTGGGAGGAAATACCCGCCGATTTGGACAGGCAGGCTCGGCGTTTGTGGGGCGTATTCTGGAGGAGCGGGCCGAGCGGCATCGCGCCGTTTTTGTGCCACGCACTGGCCACGATTTCGCCCCAGTTCTCACGAGTTTACCCCCGAAATCCATTTTGATTTGGGCAGAAAGCTCGGTAGAATAGGGCGGAAAGCCCCTCCTGCGTGGAAAGAGCAGGCAGGGCGTTTCCCGGGCTTCTTTTGAGGAGAGTGGCCAAAAGGCACCACGAGGTTTCTGGGCCCAGAGCAGGCGGTGAATTCTCCCCCGTTCACACGATTTTTCTGCTGAATTCCACTGCAACTGGGGCACAAAGCACCCGAGAATTGGGCAATGAGCCCCGCCCCTTTGGGCCTCTCTCCCTCGGCTTCTGGGCTGTTTTTTTGGGAGATGGGAGACCCGAGGCCCCGCGCCATCTTGGACCCGGCCACGAAGCGTTTTGGTACACCCTGGCGCCGGGGTGGAGTTGTCCGGGATTTGTCGCCCAATTCTCAGGAGTTTTCTGCCCAAATCAATATCGATTTGGGCAGAAAGCTCGCGAGAATTGGGAGGAAATCCCCGCCGATTTGGACAGGCAGGCTCGGCGTTTGTGGGGCGTATTCTGGAGGAGCGGGCCGAGCGGCATCGCGCCGTTTTTGTGCCACGCACTGGCCACGATTTCGCCCCAGTTCTCACGAGTTTACCCCCGAAATCCATTTTGATTTGGGCAGAAAGCTCGGTAGAATAGGGCGGAAAGCCCCTCCTGCGTGGAAAGAGCAGGCAGGGCGTTTCCCGGGCTTCTTTTGAGGAGAGTGGCCAAAAGGCACCACGAGGTTTCTGGGCCCAGAGCAGGCGGTGAATTCTCCCCCGTTCACACGATTTTTCTGCTGAATTCCACTGCAACTGGGGCACAAAGCACCCGAGAATTGGGCAATGAGCCCCGCCCCTTTGGGCCTCTCTCCCTGGGCTCCTGCGCTGTTTTTTTGGGAGATGGGAGACCCGAGGTCCCGCGCCATCTTGGACCCGTCCCAGCAGCGGTTTTGTGCACCCTGGCGCCGGGATGGAGTTGTCTGGAATTTGTCGCCCAATTCTCACGAGCTTTCTGCCTAAATCGATATCAATTTCGGCAGAAAGCTCGTGAGAATGGGGCAGAAATACCCGCCGATTTGGACAGAGCAGGCTCAGCGTTTGTCGGGCGTTTTCTGGAGGAGCGTGCCGAGAGGCATCGCGTCGTTTTCGAGCCCCGCGCTTGCGGGGATTTCGCCCCAGTTCTCACGAGTTTTCCCCCGAAATCCATCTCAATTTTGGCAGAAGGATCGGGAGAATTGGACGGAAAGCCCTGCCTGCTCGGGAAGAACAGGCTCTGCGTTTTCCGGGCATTTTTGAGGAGAGTGCCGAAGGGCACCTTGAGGTTTCTGTGCCCAGAGCCAGCCATGATTTCTCCCCAGTTCGCACGATTTTTCTGCTGAAATCAATTTCGACTGGGGGCAGAAAGCTCCCGAGAATTGGGCAATGAGCCCCGCCTCTTTGGACCTCCCTCCCTCGGCTT
>LNAC01001260.1:6051-16493 GCA_002007465.1 Ailurus styani
AGAGATCATATGATAATTGTCTTTCTCCGATTAACTTATTTCACTCAGCATAATACCCTCTAGTTCCATCCACGTTGTTGCAAATGGCATGATTTCATTTCTTTTGATAGCTGCATAGTATGGAATTTTATCTTGTTCTGTGTTTGAATTTTCCCTGTTTCTTCATTTTTCTTGACTCTTTGTATTGATATCTGCTCATTAGAAAATTCAGTCACCTCTCCCAGTCTTCATGAACTGACCTCATTCAGGAAAAGAACCTCACCAATCAGCCCAGCCAGAGACATTCTGGAGGAATCTTCTCTGTGTATTCATCTTCTCTGGATTTGTGTTTGTATAGTCCCAATTAGAGGGAATTGGCAATTGTTATTTTTTTTCCCCAAGAGTTCATAATCTCTCTCTCCTCTTGGTGTCTGTTATACAGTGGGTCTTCTAGCAGTGCAAACCTCAAGATTTTTGTTGCCATTATTCTCAGTAGCCTCTAGCCATTTATAGTGTGCCAGATCCCACCTATATTCTGAGACTGTTCACAATGAAACTAGTTTCAAGCAACCATCTGAAAAGTCTAAAAGTTGGGTGTTAGTTTCAATCTTCTCTTTCCTTCCCCAAGGATAAACCAGGGCTGGAATCTTTGCTGATGGTTTGGTGTTGAGCCAAGGCAAAGGTAATTGCACACTAACCCAAATCTTTGCCTTTGTTCCTAGTGGCCCTCAGGCATCTAAATTATACTGGGTTTCATCAGTGCTGTGAAACAAGTAAGGCAGAAGCCAGTACCTCAGTCAGCCCTCAAAATTGTTAGAACATTGGGCATATGACCCACACTTTTCCCTCCCTAGGTATAAGGTAGGATTTGAGGTTTTTTGGCTTTTTTTTCAATACTTGCTCTGCACTGAGCTGGTGGGAGGGGCTATGTGAATGGTTGCATGCTAGTCCAAACTACATTCAAAAGCCAGTCCCTTGGACAATCCCCAGAAAAATCTGAATATTAGACACATAGTCCAGGATTTTTCTTTCCTTCCCATGGAGAGCTGGGTGTTTCCTTCCAGTCATATCATGCTGGGGCAGTGGAGAGGTGGACTACAATGAGAGAATGTCTCCAATTTTCCTACCTGCTTGGAAGTAGCTGATTTCATGTTTACTTCAGGTTCAGGAGCCTATCAACTGCTGCCTGGATTTCTCACAAGGATAACTGTCCATGTATTGTTGTTGATTCAGTTTGTCTATGGGAGAAAGGAGGTTCCAGGCCTTCCTATTCTACCATCTTGCTAATGTCACCCATGGTGAAATACTTTTTATTTGGCTGCTTCCCTTCTGGTTTAAGACATTTTAGTGAGAACTTTCAAATACTGAAATACTATAATGTATTAATTAGAAAAATTAGCACTAGAAAAAGATTTTTACAGATAAAGAAAAGGCAACCAAGAGGAAATGAAGACTTAAGGACTAGGTACAGCAACTCAGTTGTCAATAAACAAAACACAGGTCTTAATGTAGAATTTTCTTAATAGCCTCATCCATGCCAAAAGACAGAAAGTCAAGGCAACTTTTTATAGCTGATCATAAAGGAAAGGAAATGGTCCACTCACTTAAGGAAGGAAGTAGGCTTAAAGTAACAGGTTGGTTTTAGATTGGGGAAGACAAGAGAAATGTGAAGGCAAGAGGAAGAAACAATGGCATGAGAGGGATTAGAGAAACAATAGCAGAGACACATTTGTTTTGTGGAAATTGTATCAGAGATCTGATCTTGATCCCAAGTTTCCATTTATAAGCCAATGGCATTAGGTAAATCTGGAACTCACTTTCTCATCTATAAAATGGCCATAACACTACTTCACAGAGCTCTTTGTGGATTATATTCATTACTATAGGAAAGCTTCTAGAATAATCCTTCAGATATACTCAAGAATTTTATTAAGATATCTCAAAATGCTCAAGAATTATTTACTTTTACCATTGACCTCATTTAAAATTACTATTCGCACTCACATATATTAAGAAGTGGGATAAGGAGTTCTTACTTCAGGAGCACATATACTAAACAAAAAAAGGAGAGGGATAAGGAAATATTCTAAAGTAATTTTTAGTCAACATGGGGAAAATATATAGTCTCTTATAAATTCAATTTTTACGTCACGATGAGGAAAACCCCTCTGGGCATCCTCCCTAAGGCTCCAAGATAATGCAACAAAAAAGCAGTATTAGTCTTGCAGATTATTGTTTGTCAGGTCTGAATATATATGCTTGCATCACAAGACCATGCAATGTGATGCCCAAGTTTGGTTGAAAACAACAGGTTTGGCGAAGGGTTATCTGAATCATGATCCCTCTCTGCCCTGCAATGAACCCCTCCTAATCCAGTCCCTTCTTCAATCCCTTTAGCAGCCCACATTTCAAAATAAGCAACAGAAGCATTATTAAGAAAGAAGGAGCCAGTCAGAGCAACCCTCAGACCCAATGTGGGTGTCATGTGATGACCTTCTATTCTTCTCTGTTATTTTATTTTGAGGGCATCTGGAATCCAAAGTACCTACAAATTATCACTGTCAAATTCCCACAGAGAACTGGTACTTGACATCAAAACTTTTCCCTAGTTCTCTATCATTTTGAGGCCAAATGCCCTCTAAAAACCTAAGTAAATATTTAAATCTTCTCACCAGAAAATCTCATATACACAAAAATTTGGCATACAACTTAAGAGACACCACTTGCTCTCAGAAAGCCATACGTGGACTCCTGGTTAAAAATTCCTGGGTGAAAAGCACCTCAATATTCAATAATTCTGAGATTACACAAATCCCAAAATCCAAGCTCTCTTGATCTATCCCTGAGGTCTCAAAAGGAGACTATAAAGTATTTTAAGATAAAAAGAATAAAAGCATGCAGCAGGAGAACAAAAGGAAAGAAAATACAAGCTAAAGCTAAGTGGGCACCTATACTTCACTCAGTTCCATTGAAGCATATCCATTTCCATGCCTTCCTAACAAAAGGCTTAGTTGATAGGTATATGAATGAGACTGCTGAGGGAGTCTCAAGACCATGGGAAAGGATGAGGGCCAGGCTTTCCTCCTTCTACCCTACGACACAGAAACAGAGCAGAAAGCTTCTAATAAATTGGGGTTATTCCAACACTCTCCCCAACTTAGAATTTTTTATGAAGCAACAACCTTAAATACTGACCTCTCTTAAGCTTAGCCTGGTTAGAAGAAAGCAAGGCAGATAAACCTATTCGTAATTTTAGTGAAATAAATCTTAATATTAAAACATTATTTAACTTAGTTTCATTAAATAGAGAACTAGCTTAGCATCTTTCCAAAATTTTTTTTTCCACATCAGTGCTTATTATCAGCCAACCCATTTCTAAAGAGTCCCCACATATAGTGGCTTTGACTCTACAAAGAAAACAGCTTCTCCTTCACGTGAAAATCATTAAAAATTTTCAGCTCAGTGTTCCCCCTTGTCTAGCTCCACTGATATCAAAGTCTTTGCAACAATAAAGTCTTTTAAAAACCTACTGCTGTCATTTTATATCTTGTTGATCCTTCCCCAACCATCTAGTCCCCCAAAATATACTGGACTGGCACTAGGCTGGTTACAAAAAAGTCAACTGGGAGCCCATCACCCAACCCAGAGATTCCAGCTCAGGAAATCATGCACAAGGCTCAAGAATCTATATTTTTGCTAAGCACCCCAACGTGATTTATGCAGGACTCAGAACCACTTCTCTAGTGCATTTGTGCATTTATACATCATTTCAGAGCAATCTTCTTAAACCCACATATTTATCACATAGTACCTTTACTCTCAACAGAAGCCCCCTTCCTACTTCACATACATAACAGACACCAGTAAGATTGAGCTCAAGTACCCTCATTGTCATCCCAACATATCACATCCTGGACATACCTCTCACTACCTTCTTTCCCTCCTAATCTACTCTGAGATATCAGGGGGAGAAATGAACATTTTCACTTTTCTGCTCACCAAAGGCAGCACCTAAACTCTACTAGTTATATCCTCCTTAAGAAAAAGTTCATTATATGATTATTATATCATTTCTTTACATTTGACTTTAGAATACCAGAGCTGTTAGATGTAAGAGCACTAGAATAAAATCTAGACCAATTAAACAAAGATGCATCCTTCCCCCAACCTCTTAGCCCCATTTCCCTGTGTTCATTCTCTCCACCATCTAGCAGATCCCTCTGAGTCAATGAATGGTCAAGTTATTGGCTTCTCAGTTTCTAAGTGTACTCTTTCAAATTTGTAACACAGACAACAGTCTTGAAAGCAGACATTACAAGAGATTTAAGGGAGAAAATTTTTTATAACTGCTATTGTTGTTCCTTGCTGTGTGTTTGTATTAGAATTCCAAACGTCTAGCTGTAACTAGCAAGAAAAAAGCCTAGGGAACTCAAGCACAGAATGTGCTATTTTTTTCCCCAAGTTTTTATTAAACTCCAATTAGTTATCATACTGTGTAATATTAGTCTCAGGTGTAGAATTTCGTGACCCATCACTTACCTATAACATCCAGGGCTTATCACAAGTGCTCTCTTTAATACCTATCACCTGTTTAACTCATCCCCCCACTCACCACCCATCCAGTAACCATCAGTTTGTTCTCTATAGCTAAGGGTCTGTTTCCTGGTTTACCTCTCTTTTTACCTGCTATGTTCATCTTTTTTTTCTCTTAAATTCCACATATGAGTGAAATCATATGGTATTTGTCTTTTTCTGACTTATGACACTTGGCATAACACTATTTCCATCTACATTGTGGCAAATGGCAAGATTACATCCTTTTTTAAGGCTGAGAAATATTCCAGTGTGTGTGTGTGTGTGTGTGTGTGTGTGTGTGTGTGTGGCACATCTTCTTTATGCATTCATCAGTTGGTGGACATTTGGGTTCTTTCCATAATTTGGCTATTGTTGATAATGCTGCTATAAACACCAGGGTTCATGTATCCCTTCAAATCGGTATTTTTGCACACTTTGGGTAAATACTTAATAGTGTAATTGATGGATCATAGAGTAGTTGTATTTTTAACTTTTTGAGGAACCTCCATGCTGTTGTCCATAGTGGCTACACCAGTTTGCATTTCCACTAACAGTGTAAGAGGGTTCCCATTTCTCCACATCCTTACCAACATGTGTTGTTTCCTCTGTTGTTAATTTTAGCCACAGAAGGTGCTTTAGAGTTTGAAAGGATGCAGGGAGAAATGCAGCTTTTTTCCAAATGAAAGGTGATTTTTAAAAATCTGGCCAGTCATGACAGAAATTTTTTAAAAGTGGTGACTGGAGTTTACTTCTTACTGCCTGACCACAACCTCATCAAAATCCTTATGAGGAAAAATTTTAAATACCAAAATAGGGCTGGGGATATATAAGTAAAAAAAGACTTGACATCCAATTCACATTTGAATCATCAGGCTAGAAATGGTAGTGAATTAATTTAGGAGAGTTAAAAAAAAAATAAAAGCTTCAGGCAGGCCACAGATGTTATAGCAGAGTAAATAAATGTTCTTTGGTTGCAGAGAAGGAATGGAAGTTACCTGACTGAGGGCCAGGGAATATGATAGACACCTGGGAGTTGGGTGAGAGGGAACACAGACATCCCCTGGAGAGCAGAAAGGGAGGCCAGTGTTCCAGCAGAAATTGTACCAGGGATGGAAGACACCACCAGAGAAACTACCCCTTCCATGATGGACCATGACTTCCAGATCTCCCAGAGGAAGGAGAAGGAGGAAATCTCCAGCTGACAGTATTTCAATTTCCAACAGAGACTGGATTTTACAGAAGAAGTCACTAAGTTAAGATGCCATCAGTGGAAATGGGGGCTATGAGAGTTAGATTCAGTCAGAGACATAAACACTACATTTCTACATACCTGAGTAGTGTGAGCTGTGAAATGGTATATCTGCTCCATAGACATAAAGAATAGTTGTAAGGCTTAAAATGTTAACCAATATAATGACCATGAACTTATAGAAGAATTAAAGAGCTATTAAACATCAAACCAGTATTTCCAACCTAGAAAATTCATTTACCAAGAAGTTTGAAAGCTGGGCGCCTGGGTGGCTCAGTGGATTAAAGCCGCTGCCTTCAGCTCAGGTCATGATCCCAGGGTCCTGGGATCGAGGCCCACATCGGGCTCTCTGCTCAGCGGGGAGCCTGCTTCCTCCTCTCTCCTCTCTCTCTGCCTGCCTCTCTGCCTACTTGTAATCTCTCTCTCTGTGTCAAATGAATAAATAAAATCTTAAAAAAAAAAAAGAAGTTTGAAAGCTGATACTGGTATTTGATCTGGTAATCATAGAAGTGAAAAGAATTATTGAGGATGACCAAAGAGGCTGTGGTATTCTACAACATTGTATCAAGCCATGGAAATATCATTTTCTAAGATTCAGAGAAATTTTAGGAAGAAGAATCCATATCGAGATAAAATTGCTAACTAAGTCTCTATATTTATCAGACTCAAGGTATTGAGTTTGTCAAAAAGATTTGAAGAATTATTTTAAGATTTTATATATTTATTTTTGTGAGAGAGAGCCCGCATGCACGAGAGGTAGGGTGGGGCAGAGGGCAGAGGAAGAAGCAAACTACCAGCTGAGCCGAGAGCCTGATGTAGGACTCAATTGCAGGACCCCAAGATCATGACCTGAGCCAAAGGCAGAGACTTAAGTGACTGAACCACCCAGGAACCCAAGAATATTTACACAATTTTAACTAGCAATAACTGTAAAAATCTTTCGATGGAGTGAGCTCTATATATTTGCAGTTACAAGTTCCTGCAGATACACAATGATGGCAACAGACAGATGAATTGGATAAAGGGAATTTTTGTAGTTGAACAGGGTTGGATTCTGATCTTGGATCCACTATTTATTATTTGAGCATAGTTTTCTTCATCTGTATGACTCACATAATAATATCTATCTCAAGTAATATAGTATTAACGTGTAAGATTTTTATATTCCAGATACCAAGCTATTTTACTTTTATTATTACATTTAAACCTCCTCTCAACCCTGAGGCAGACACCATTACCCCCATTTATACAGATGAGGACATTGAAGAATAATAAAAACAGTGAATGCCTATAATGTGCCAAACACTATATTAGATACTTTACGTATACCTTTTCTATTCCTTATCAATCTTCAGAGACGGCAGCATAGTGTAGTTTTTAAATACATCAGATCCGGAATAGAACAGATTTCAAGTCCCAGCTTGACCGCTTACTATATGAGTTTTAAAGTATACTATTAAAACTTCAGTATTAAAATTTCACTATTTAAGTTTCACTACTAAAACTTAATCTCTCTTATTGGAATTATGCTTTTCAAGTTAATGTTTTGCTTTTGCTTATTTGCTTTGTTTGTTTTGCCACCTGTCTTAGTCCATTCGGGCTGCTATAACAAACTGTTATAGACCAGTGGCATATAAACAACATAAATCTATTTCTTGGGATGCCTAGGTAGGTCAGTTGGTTAAGCGTCTGCCTTCATCTCAGGTCACGATCCCAGGGTCTGGGATTGAGTCCCACATCAGGCTCCTTGATCAGCAAAAAGCCTGCTCCTCCCTCTGCCTGCCACTGCCCACCTCCCACCCCTTACTTGTGCACTGTCTCTCTCTCTCGCAAAAAAATAAAATCTTTTAAAAAAAATATTTCTCAAGGTGCCTGGATGGCTCAGTCAGTTAAGCATCTACCTTTGGTTCAGGGCATGATCCCAGGGTCCTGGGATCAAGTCCCGCATCTAGCTACCTATTCGGCAAAAAGCCTGCTTCTCCCTGTCCCTTTGCCTGCTGCTCCACTTGCTTGTGCTCTCTCTCTCTCTGTGTCAAATAGATAAATAGATTCTTTTTTTAAAAAAATTATTTCTCATATTTCTAGAGGTGTAGAAGTCCAAGAAAAAAGGCACTGGTTTGGTTTCTGGTAAGAATCTGCTTCCTGGAATNAGCATCTACCTTTGGTTCAGGGCATGATCCCAGGGTCCTGGGATCAAGTCCCGCATCTAGCTGCCTATTCGGCAAAAAGCCCGCTTCTCCCTGTCCCTTTGCCTGCTGCTCCGCTTGCTTGTGCTCTCTCTCTCTGTGTCAAATAGATAAATAGATTCTTTTTTTTAAAAAATTATTTCTCATATTTCTAGAGGTGTAGAAGTCCAAGAAAAAAGGCACTGGTTTGATTTCTGGTAAGAATCTGCTTCCTGGAATACNGACAACTGACAGAATGGGAGAAGATATTTGCAAATGACATATCAGATAAAGGGCTTATATCCAAAATCTATAAAGAGCTTCTCAAATTCAACACCCATAAAACAAATAACCCAGTCAAGAAATGGGCAGAAGACATGAACAGACATTTCTCCAAAGAAGACATCCAAATGGCCAACAGACACATGAGAAAGTGCTCAACATCACTCGGCATCAGAGAAATACAAATTAAAACCACAGCGAGATACCACCTTACACCAGTCAGAATGGCTAAAATCAACAAGTCAGGAAATGACAGATGTTGGCGAGGTTGCGGAGAAAGGGGAACCCTCCTACACTGTTGGTGGGAATGCAAACTGGTGCAGCCACTCTGGAAAACAGTATGGAGATTCCTCAAAAAGTTGAAAATGGAGCTACCCTACGACCCAGCAATCGCACTACTGGGTATTTATCCTAAAGACACAAAGGTAGTGATCCTCAGGGGCACGTGCACCCGAATGTTTATAGCAGCAATGTCCACAATAGCCAAACTATGGAAAGAACCTAGATGTCCATCAACAGATGAATGGATAAAGAAGATGTGGTATATATATACAATGGAATACTATGCAGCTATCAAAAGAAACGAAATCTTGCCATTTGCAACGACATGGATGGAACTGGAGGGTATTATGCTGAGCGAAATAAGTCAATCAGAGAAAGACAATTATCATATGATCTCTCTGATATGAGGAACTTGAGGGGCAGGGTGGGGGATTGTGGGGGGTAGGGAGGGAAATATAATGAAACAAGATGGGATGGGGAAGGAGACAAACCATAAGAGACTCCTAATCTCACAAAACAAACTGAGGGTTACTGGGGGGTGGGAGGGTAGGGATAGGGTGGATGGGTTATGGACATTGGGGAGGGTTTGTGCTTTGGTGAATGCTGTGAAAGGTGTAAGCCTGATGATTCACAGACCTATACCCCTGGGGCAAATAATAAAAAATAAAATAAAAAAGAATCTGCTTCCTGGTTCATGGAATGACAGCCATCTTCTCACTTTGTCCTCACATGGTGGAAAGGGAAAGGGGCAAGGGAGCTCTCTGGGGTCTTATTTAGTTAGTTAGTTACTTTAAATAGGCTCCACACCCAGCATGGAGCCCAACACGGGGCTCAAACCCACGACCCTGAGATCAAGACCCAAGCTGAGATCAAGAGTCAGACACTCAACCAACTGAGCTACCCAGGTGCCCCACTGGAATCTCTTTTATAAGGGCACTAATCTCATGCATGAAGGTTGTGCCTTCATGACCTAGTCATCTCTTAAAAGCCCAACTTCCAAATACTATTATATTGGGGATTAGGTTTCAACATAAGAATTCTGGGGCAACAGACTCAGTCTGCAGTACAACCTAACATCCATTCACTCTTCTTCTGGTGATTGTATCTGATTTCTCTCAGGAAGACCATCTTCTCCCTAATTATCAGTCCATGTCCTTCTACATAAGATTCAAACCTGACTAGATCAACCATTTTCTTTTTTTATATATATAATTTTTTTTATTTGACAGAGAGAGAGATTCAAGTAGGCTGAGAGGCAGGCAGAGAGAGAGGAGGAGGCAGGCTCCCTGCTGAACAGAGAGCCCGACGCAGGCCTCGATCCCAGGACCCCGAGATCATGACCCAAGCCGAAGGCAGAGGCTTTAACCCACTGAGCCACCCAGGTGCCCGAGCAACCATTTTCCAGCTCAGTTTTTGGTTGAGTGACCAGTATGTGTCCCAAATTCCATAAAATACATTAAAAATTTTGCTGGGGCCCCCAGAGAGAAGAAAGTAGTCATTTCCCTGATCTTGTAGGTCTCTCAGGTTGTGTAGGTTTTGGAGCTGCTTTAGTGATTTGGACTCTATGTGAAATCTGAAAACGGATCAAACTCCAAGGAAATGCACACTCTCCTCTCAAGAAAGAAAGAGGAAAAAAAAGGAAGGAAGGAAGGAAGGAAGGAAGGAAGGAAGGAAGGAAGGAAGGAAGGAAGGGGAAAGAAGAAAGAAAGAAAGAAAGAAAGAAAGAAAGAAAGAAAGAAAGAAAGAAAGAAAGAAAGAAAGAAAGAAAGAAGGAAGGAAGGAAGGAGAGAAAGAAAGAAAGAAAGAAAGAAAGAAAGAAAGAAAGAAAGATAAAGGAAGGAAGGAAGGAAGAAAGAAAGAAAAGAAAGAAAGAAAGAAAGAAAGAAAGAAAGTGGGGTGCCTGGGTGGCT
>LNAC01001260.1:16574-51593 GCA_002007465.1 Ailurus styani
GGGGAGCCTGCTTCCTCCTCTCTCTCTGCCTGCCTCTCTGCCTACTTGTGATCTCTCTCTGTGTGTCAAATAAATAAATAAAAATCTTTAAAAAGGAAGGAAGGAAAGAAGGAAGGAAGAGAGAAAGAAAGGAAGAAAGAAAATTAGTCCTGAAAACATTATTGAGCTCCTAGATCCAGCCATGCCTGAAAGAAGTCTTACACCTAAACATTTCAGTTATGTGAGTCATTCAGATCACTGTTACTTAAGGAAATTTGGAATGGATTTTTTTGTTACACAAAACTAAGAATGCTACCAAATTATAAACTAGAACATTTAAATATTATAGAAGACTGTAGCTGGGGTGGTGGGTGGTGTGGAGGATAGAGAAGAAGGGAAAAAGAGTGCTTGACTGTTGGGGGAATTGACTGAGAGGGAGTCCAGAGGATGAGCAGTCCCAGTAGTCTGCCTAGGAAGACTTGTGCAGTCATCAGTAAAATGTGTCAATCATTTCACTTTAAAAATTATCTGAAACTTAGTCATAGGTTCTAAGAAGACCATAAGCTTTCAAACAGCAAGTGACACAATTCTAGTTGAGGGTTTTAAAGGAAACTGATGTGAGATAGGCAGCCTTTGTCCTAAAACCAGAGTTAACACAAAATAAGACCAGTTCCAAGGTTTACTTGAGAACAGAATCTTTTCCAGCAACTGACTGGTGGTTGTGATGACCAGGGTAGGCAGTTGCACAGAGAAGAGGAAAGATATTCCGAGGTGAAAATCACAGAAACCTCTCAGGGAAGTGAAGGGAGACCTCATAAAGCACCAGGAAGAAGTCAGTGACAAGTTAAAGTCATTCTCTCACACAGAGGTCCTTTTCCCAGACCAAGAAGTAGGCTGATTCTTAACACAAGATTAGCATTTCCCTCAGGATTATCTAAGAAAGGACATCACAGAAAGACCTAAAAAGCAATCAAGCCCCGCTCTCATTACACTTTAGTAGACCATCACCAAGAGTATGTTAAAACTCCTTTAGACTTCCAACAAAATATTATTCTTTTAGTTTTGTTTTGTTTTACTTGTTGTCAATGTTAACCACTGTCGACTAGCTCCATCTCCAGAGTGAACATACACAAATATGTGTCTTTTAGAAGCCATAAGCCAGAAAACCTGACTCTTGTTCTACAAGCATTCTTGGAAACTGTAAAGGTGTGGGCCAAATGCCAAGGGCCCCATCAAAGAAAGAAAGGCAAGCACAGTTTGGCAACCCTCTGGTCTTGGTCTTCTCATGACATCGTGGTAACATGTACAAAACTCATGAGGGGTCCCGTGAGTGTAGAGTACATATCCATTTTTCAGAAAGAGGTAAATCAGCTGCAAGTTGGCAAAAAAAAAAAATTGGGGACCCACAAGGGTCCCAGTTGCACCTGAGCTGCTCACAAAAGCAGACACTGGTTTTACCTGCTGATGTCTCTATGCCAGACTGGGAAGGGTGTGCTCCCCATATGGCCCTGCAGCCTGAGGAATGTACTGGTGTTTTCTGAAGGAAAACAGTTTCTAAATGTTTAAGTAGTGTCATGATGTTATACATAAATACTTGTAGATGCAGCACTTCTAAAGAAGAAGAGATAAATAGTGAAGGGGGGGAAGAGGAGGAAAAGAAATGGATTTTCCTTCATTTTATATTCCTGAGAATTTATTGTCACCCTCATTAAGTTATTCAAGACCTAACCAAATTATATTTTCAAATGTATATTTGATTTGTGTCCCCTTTGCCATAAACCTGATCATTAAAAGCACCAGGTTCCATTTTTTTCTACTATCAAGGTGAACTAATGCTAGGAAATACATATTCTTGCATTTTTTATCTGTGTATAACAGAGGAGAAAACTCTGTTTTAAACAGGATGTGTGCAGGATAAATTTGGTTTCTAAACTGCAATAAGAAGAAGCTTTAAAGTCAATCAGACACTGTAAAGTAATTTTACAATGCCTTGGAAAGAGCCCAAAACTGTGGGTTCTTAAGTAGTTGCTCCCTGGTAAATGGTGCTGCCACCCCCTGCATGTACAATAAGTCTATTCCCTTGATAACTCCAAGAAATAGCCACTGAAATGCATTTTAGACTGATAAGAAAAAGAGTGGAAATATGTTCAGGTCTTCGAATTGTTTTTAACTCATTGTGGGGAAGTTCTTTTTTTTTTTTAAAGATTTATTTATTTGAAAGAGAGCCAGAGGTTGGGTGCAGGTGGAGGAGGGGGAGCAGAAGGAGAGCGAGGGAGACTCCATGCTGAGTGTGGGCCCAAATCAGAGCTTGATGGCATGGTCTTTCTCCTCTGAGCCCAGCTGCCCCAGAGACATGTTTAGGATCTACCCACTAGGGACCCATAATCACTGCGGTCCATTCCAGGATGAAGGGTTATCACAATTATTGAGTCACTCTCCTCTTCAGCTCCCAAACCACCAAAATTCATTCTTTTCTCTTCTCAAAATAAGATTGCCTCTAAATGTGGTGTGTAATGGAGGCAGATCCTAGAAACACAAACCATCCATTTACCCCCCTGGAGGTGATGTACCAATAAGTCATGTCATAAGAGAAAGAAGACTCTTAGGTGCTTCTCCCTTTCAACATTGGACAGAAAGTCCTAGCCAGTGTAGTAAGCCAAAGAAAAAGAAACGAAAATCATACAAATATGAAAAGGAGAAATAAAACTTTATTCACAGAGTACAGAGTTGTCTATGAACAAAATCTCATAGTCTACAAAAAAAAAACTACTGGAATGAATTGTGCATTAGCAAAATCACAAGACATAGCTTAATTTTTTTAAAGCAAATGTATTTCTGTAACTAGCAACAAGCAATTGGAAATTGAAATTTAAAATATAATAATATTTTATTTATTCAGAAAACATAAAATATTTAGGGATAATCTGACAAATACATGCAATATTGAAGTGCTGAAAAATACAAAATACTGTTGAGAGAAAGCAAAGACCTAAATAAATGGAGAGATATGTTCATGGATTGGAAAGGCTTAATATTGGTAAACTCTCAATTCTCCCTAAATTGATGTACAGATTTAACTTAAGTTCAATGAAATACACCAACGGGTTGCTATAATATATATATAGGAAAAAGGAAAAGACCTAGAGTAGCTGATACAATTTTTGATAAAATAAAGCAAAGTTGCAGGACTCATACTACCTAATTTCAACACTTACTGTAATTCTACAGTATTTAATACAATATAACATTGGTTCATTACAGATCATTTGAACACAATAGAAAGTCCAGAAATAGACCCACACATATATAGTCAATTGATTCTTTTGACAAAGATGCCAATATAATTAGATGGAGAAAAGACAGTTCTTTTAAAAAAATGTTTAATTTATTCATTTGAGAGAGAGAGAGCAAAAGCAGGGGGAGCAGTAGAGGGAGTGGGAGAAGCAGCTCCCCACCAAACAGGGAGCCCAATGCAGCACTCCATCCCGGGACCCTGGGATCATGACCTGAGCCGAAGGCAGAGGCTAAACTGACTGAGTCACCCAGGCGCCCCAAAACGTATGTTCTTTAAAAGCCACCATTAAGAAATAAAAAGGCAATGAAGGCACCTGGCTGGCTCAGTCAGTAGAGCATGCAACCCTTGATCTCAGGATCATGAGTTCATTCACACACTGGGTGTGGAACCTGCTAGGAGAAAATATGTACAATATAAATACCTAACAAGATACTTGTACCTAGAATATATAAAAATTACTCTCAACTCAATAATAAGAAAACAAACAACCCAACAAAAAGGATATGGAGATGTGAACAGACACATAAAAAAGGATAATACATGGATAGCAAATAAACACAGGAAAAATGTGCAACATTATTAGGTATCAGAGAAGTACAAATTATATCAATTAAGATACCACTACATCCCATTAGAAAGGCTAAAATTTAAAACCTTCATTATAACTGTTGACAAGGACTTAAACCAACTGGAGCTGTTATTCATTAGTGGTAGGAATGTACGATGACACAATCGTGTTAGAAAAGAGTTTGGCAGTTTCTTAAAATGTTAAACATATATACTTTTAATATAATCCATAATTCCATGCTTAGTATTTATCCAAGGAGACAAAAGCATATATTCACATAATTTGACCATGAATTAATGAATATGAGATCTCTTCATGACAGTCAAATCTGCAAACAACCCCAGTGAATATCGGCTGATAAATAGATAAACAAACTGTGGTACATCTATACAATGAATACTAACTACTCAGCAATAAAATGAAAACAACTGACACAGACAACAACACAGATGAATCTCAAAACCATTATGTTCAGCAAAGATGCCAAAATTAAAAAGTAAATTTAACATGACTCTACATATATAAAACTCCAGGGGAAAAAAATGAACTTAATCTACTTGACATAAAGCCAGATCAGTGCTTGCCTAGGCCCAAGGTTGGGAGGTAACTGCTATGGAAGGGGGATCAGGAATCTTTTGGGGTAATAGAAACATTGACAGGTGATGGGAACGTGGACATATATGCTTGTCAAAACTTATCAAACTCTAAACTTAAAGTGGGTGCATTTGTGGTATGTAAATTTATATTTTAATAAAGCTGAAAACAATTTAAACTCAACTAGTCTTGCTTGGAATTGGACAAACCAATCATGAAATTCATATGGAATGTGAAGGGACAAAAATAGCCAATATAATTTTGAAAAAGAACAAGATGGAGGAAACTGTCCACCAGAAATGAAGAGTTACTGTAAAGTAAGACTAATTAAAACCATAAAATAGTGGTACAAAAATAGACAGATGGAATAATGGAAAAAATAGATACTAAAAAGGCATCTATTCACAAGAAAATTTGCACATTAAAAGTGCTGCATTATAAAGTAAAAATGAGGAAAGGGTGGACTATTCAAATAAATAATGCCAGAGCAATTAGTATTTTATACAGAGAAAATTAAACATCTATGTTGAGATATCAGATAAGCAACTTGCTATATAAGTTTGGATCCCAGACAAGAAGCCCAGATTAAGTAAGTATATATTTAATCCCATGCCTACATATTATATGTAAAGCCATGGGATTTGAGTAGCTAGGAGTAGTAGAAATTGCTCCTGAGAAGTCTTGGGTAAAACTGAAGAAGTAAGCAACAGAGCTCAACTTTCTCTGATGGAAATTCATGCTTCAAGCTTCATGCTGAGCTGGGAAATGATGTGAAAGCTGAAGTTTCTTTCCATAAGAGGAGGAAAGCCGTGAGAGTTGCAGTAAACCTAACATAGGACAAACCACATTACAGTTCAACTGAGCTCTCCTACCTATTTCCTTTGTATATTTGGAGGCCCTCAGACTCCATAAATAAAGATGAACATGAAATATTCACCTGCCACACAGTTGCTTACAAGGAAGATGGACAGGTTTTAGAAATGTTGGAAAGAAAATTATGAAAAAAAAAAAGCATTCACAATATATCAAAATAAATATGACTGGAAAGAGTTACCTAAACCTGATCAAGACAAAAAAGAAGCATCATGGAAATGATGCAAACTTACTGGAGTAGGAAGAAAAAGGAGACAGTGAGGCATGAGATGTGATGAACACAGGGAGAAAAAAGAATCCGAGGAATGGAATAACATTCCCTACAGCAGTGTCACAGCTAATCCACTCGACAATTATCTACAGAGCACTTGCTACAGGTCAGGCACTATTCTAGGTGCTAGGGGTTCAACAGCGAACAAAAAACAAAGCATGGATTCCAGAGCCAAACTGCCTGGGTTTGAATCCCAGCTCTGTTGTTTAGCTATGAGATCCTGGGTGAGCTCGGTAACTGCTCTGTTCCTCCATGTGTGCTTCTATAATATAAGAGCTCTCCAATGGAGTTGATGTTGGGACTACATGTACGTACTTGCATATAGAAAGAAACGTAATAGTGTTACTTATTATTTTTATTACTATCATTACTGTGTAAATTAGATCTTTGGAAAAAAACAGCCACTCAAAGATGACCACATGACAAACTGGATAAAATAAATTTAGACCAGTGATTTCCACTTGCAGAAAGCTGGAGTGGATAGGGGCACCTGGCTGGCTCAGTCAGTAGAGCATGAAACTCTTGATCTCAGGGTTGTGGTTCCAGCCCACATTGGGCTTTGAGCCTACTTAAAAATAAAAAAAAAATTAGAAGGAAGGAAGGAAGGAAGGAAGGAAGGAAGGAAGGAAGGAAGGAAGGAAGGAAGGAAGGGAGAAAATTGGAGTGGACAAACTTCCACCCCTACTCAGTAGTAACAAGACACCCCTCTCCTACTGGAGTGCTGTCAGAAGAGTTCTACTGGAGTGTCAGGACTTTCACAATTGCCCAGTGGAAATAAGGCAATTTCCCCCACTACAATATGAATGGGGTCCACTTAAAGAACCAGAATTCTCGCTCCCAATCAGCAGCAGTGAGTCTCCCTGCCAGTGTCAACAGAAGCCCATTGGAAAACCTGGACTTATTCTCCACTAGGCATTAATAAGAGGGCTTGTCTTTTCTCCTCCCAGAGTGGTACCGAAGAAGCCTAGCTAAAACAGGAGGTGTAAATAAAATCTAATCTCACACTATAATATGTAATAGTATATGTATAATATGTATGTATATGTATATATTATATGTATAATATGAAATATCCAGGTTTCATTTGAAAATTATTCATCATACCAAGAACTAAGAAGATCTCAAACTGAATGTTGGTTCATAAACTAGCCCCTGCACACAAAGGGCAAGGAGAAAACGAAGGAACAAACCACTCCAGGTACATAGCAGGGAACTTACATACAAGACTTATCTTGGAGCTGGGTGGGGGGAAGTGGTCTGCAAAAAGAGTAGATCTAGTACCTGCCCACCAGAATCTTAAAAAGTTATGTAGAGGACTTAAATGGGTTCAGTCACATATTCAGTCCAGAAGGTCTCAACAACTCATTGCTCTCTCTCAAGGCTGTGTCCTCACAAACAGCTCCTACCGTGGGAATGTGAGCAGGGTATAAGTTCCAAGGACAGGGGATGGGTGGGGGGTTCAGTCTGCCATAGTCCAGCTGAAGGGTGAACTGGCAGTCAGTCACATCCTTTCAATTACCTCTTCCAAAACAGAGTAAAGACAATCAATAGGTGTGAACACCAAGATGACAGAGATATTAGAATTCTCTGACCAAGATTTTAAAACAATAATGATACAAATACTTCAAGGAGTAATTATATATATGCTCGAAATACTTGAAAAAGTGTAAAGCCTCAGAAAATAAGTAAAAAGATGCATCAAAGAAATAAGAAGATATAAAGAACCAAAAGGAAATTCTGAACTGAAAAAATACTATAACAAAACGAATTCAGTGGATTTTGCTAAGAAATGTAATAACAATACAGAACAAAAAAAGGGTCAACGACAGAATGGAAAGAAGCAGTGACTGGAAGATAAAAAATAGAAATAACCCAATCTAAGCAGAGAGAAAATATACTAAAAAATAAAATGAACGGAATCTCAGGGATCTGTGGGACTATAATTTAAGGCCGGCATTCACAAAATCAGAGTCCCAGAAAGAGAGACAACAAGGCTGAAAAAGTACTTGAAGAAAAAGCAACTTAAATTTCCCAAATTTGTCAAGAACATAAATCTACAGATTAAAGAGGCTGAGCAAATTCAAAACAGGGTAAATTCAAAGATATTCAGGCTAAGACACATCAGAATTAAACAAAAAACTAAGACAAAGAAAAATTCTTGAAAGGAGAATTGAAACCAGAAAAAAATAATAATAATACTTTGCTGACAGGGAGGGGGAAAAAAAACAATGAAATTGAAACAGAAAAACAATAAAGAAAATCAATGATCAAAAAAGTAGGTTCTTTGAATGAAGACAGAAGACACAAATCACCAATATTAGAAATGAAACAGGAGGTTTCACTAGAGACCCTGCAGGTATGGAAGGGATAACAAGGGAGGCTGGCTCAGTTGGTGGAGTGGGAGACTTTCAATCTCGGGGTTGTAAGTTTGAGCCCCATCCCATGGGTGTAAAGATTACTTAAAAATAAAAAAAATTTAAAGGATAATAAGGGAATACTATGAACCACTTCATACACATAAATTTGGCAACTTTAAATGGACCACTTCTTTTGAAAAGCACATAATACCACCCAATATGAAATACATGATTTGAATAGCCCTGAAATAGATGATTTGACTAGACCTATTTGAACACTAACTGTTGAAGAAACTGAATTTATAACTAAAACCTTCCCTCAAAAAAGAAATTTCCTGGGATGCCTGGATGGCTCAGTTTATTAAGCATCTGCCTTAGGCTCAGGTCATGATCAAGGTCCTAGTATCAAGTCCCACATCAGGCTCCTTGCTCAGTGGGGAGCCAGCTTCTCCTGCCACTCCTCCTGCTTGTGCACTCTCTCTCTCTCTCTCTCTCTCTCTCTCTCTCTCTCTCTCTCTCTTTCTCTCTCTCTCTCTTTCTCTCTCTCTCTTTAAAAAAAAAAAAACTTTCCTTGCACAGATGGTTTCACTAGAAAATTCTCCCAATTGACTAAAGAATCAACACCAATTTTATACAATGTCTTCCAAAAAACAGAAGAGAAGACTTTCCAATTCACTTTATGAAAGTATTATCCATACCAAAATCAAAGACAGTATCAAAAAAAGTCTATCCAGATATTTAAATATATCTCTCCAAATCTTTTGCCCATTTTGAAACTGTTTATTGCTGAGTTGTAAGTATTCTTTATATATTCTAGACCCCAGATGCATATCAGATATATGATTTGCAAATATTTTATCCCAGGTTGTTTTTTCACTTTCTGGATGGTGTCTTTTTATGCACAAAAGTTTTTAATTTTGATGAAGTCCAATTCATCAATTTTTCTTTGTTTCTCTATGCTTTTCATGTTATATCTAAGAAAACATTGCCTACTTTAATGTCATACATATTTATACCTATACTTCCCCCAAAAAGTTTTAAAGTTTTACCCCTTACAATTATGCGTTTGAGTTCATTTTTTTTATATGGTGAAGGTAAGTGTCCAACCCCATTCTTTAGCCTATAGGCAACACATTGTCCCAGCAGCATTTGGTGAGAAGCAGTTCTATTCTATTGATCTATAGGTCCATCTTTATGCCAGTACCAGATTATAGCCTTGTAGTGAGTTTTAAAAGTTAGGAAATGTAATTCCTCCAACTTTGTTATTCTTTTTCAAGATTGTTTTGGCTATGTAGGAACTCTGGCACGTCCACATGAATTTTAGGATCAACTCATTCACTTCTGCAAAAAAGATAGTTGGGTGGCACCTGGATGGCTCAGTTGTTGAGGGTTGACCTTCGGCTCCGGTCATGGTTTCAGGGTCCTGGGATCAAACCCAGCATCCAGCTGCCTGCTCAGTGGGAGGCCTGCTTCTCCCTTTCCCAGTCCCCCTGCTTGTTGTGTTCCCTCTCTCAATGTGTTTCTCTCTGTCAAATAAATTAATAAAATCTTTTAAAAAACAAATGCACTAGAATTCCAATTTGAATGCCAATTATTTCTAAACTGGAGAAAGGGATGTCCACAGTTACCCAACACAGACCTGAAAAATACTCATGCAATGGGACCTGCTGTCTTGCTTTGCTTCTTATGAGTGGTGGTGAACAAGTATCTATTACCTGATGTATACTATTATATTCTGTAATTTTGAATGTTTTACATATTTTTTAAAGATTTTATTTATTTATTTGATAGAGAGAGAGAGCTCACAAGTAGGCAGAGAGGCAGGCAGAGAGAGAGGGGTAAGCAGTCTCCCTGATGAGCAGAGATCCCGATGTGGGGCTCGATTCCAAGACCCTGGAATCATGACCTGAGCCGAAAGCAGAGGCTTAACCCACTGAGCCACCCAGGCACCCCTGTTTTACATATTAAATAATAAATCATTCTAAGTGAAATACATTGTAAAAAAAATTTTTTTTAAAGGCAGAGGTTGACAGGAATGCAATAAAGGAGCATTGAATTCTGGGCTCTGGTTTGACATCTGGCTTGGAATCAGATGTGATGATTCCATCTAGACAGAGAGAAAGGGAATTCCAGGGGAAGTGGCAGGACAGGGAGAGGGCAGCAAGGGCAGTCCAGGGTACCCTCACCACCCTGGGGATGCATGAATTTCCCTGGAGCAAAGTGGACACCATGCAAAGTGGCCAGGTCTCCACCATCTTGCAGGTGCTCTGCAAAGAAAGCTGAGTTGAGGTGCAGACCCCTCAGCACAGAGTCTGGCCCAGGGCAAGGATTGAAAGGAGAAGAAGATATGGATGAATCCAGCCACAGTTCACCCCCCACTCAAGGAAGGAGCAGTGTGGAGGCTCTAAGGCACTTACATGTGGCCCGTGAAAGACCCAGACCCTGTCACATAGGGGCTTTGAAGGCAGTAAGTGTTTTTCAGAGAAACACCAGAGAGATCAACAACAACCAGGTAAATAAGGACATCTGTCCCTTTCCCGTCCTTCCTCCACACCTCCACCACCACCACCACTCCCCCCACACACAGCGGGAGCTGGCTTTGAAGAGGGAGGGGGAGGGGCTCTGAAGAGGGAGGGGGAGAGGCTATCTATAAGACAGCAGTATCCCTCCTCCTCCAGGACTAGTAGATAGGTCTCTGCTTAAGCCTTCAGAGGGGAGAATGGAAGGCATAAGCTTTGAACTAAGATTGAGGCTTTATAGTGAATTGACTTTTTACATTCTTAGTTTTCAAAATAATTCGAATAAGTTACATTTTAACAACTTAAAGTAACTAGAAAGTAATAAACTCTTCTCAAGAGTTCCTTAAGGGGCAACATAGGGAGATTTAAGAGAGCATAGTTGAAGCCACACAAAACCATTTTGTGTTTATGTCCCAGTGAATTAAGACTATCCATAAACTGGTTACTCTCCAGGCTCAGGCTGCACTGTTAGGTACACAACTGGTTTCGTGGGGCAGAAGCTCTCCCCTTTTGTTCCTACCCATGGAAAGACCAGGTCAGAGGAACTTAGATTTGTTCCTCACAGTATCACTCAGCTAGGCACTGTACAAATACTTCCAATCCTTGCAAAGAATCTTCAGGTAGCTATTATTACCCACATTTTGTAGATGAGAAAACAGACTTTCTAAGTGGCTAGCAAAGTCACAGGGCCAGTAAATGAGCTAATGGTCTCTCTGGAGCACACAACCAGGTCTATCTGTCTGTGGGGCCCTTGGCCTGCTCACCACAGTATGCCGGTTATGTTAGCCCTCCTGGGAGGCCCTCAGAAATCCTCTTTGAAACCCTGTGTCTGGTCTCTCCACCATGTCCAGAGCATGAAGAACTTCTGTCTCTTTCTCTGCTTTTGGCGGTTCCCTTTTGCCCACCTTCACAGTTGGATTTTTCAAGTCCCACCACTCCTAGAATGTTTCTTCCCATGGTTCACACTGATCTTCCTGCTTTCAAATCTCCAATAACCCAAGACCCTGAGTCCGGTACGTTTGATGTGAAATTGCAAGGGGGCAGAGGAAACACTTCTCCAGGAACCCCCAAAGCTAAAAAACAGCCTGGAGCTCAGCCTGAGGGAGGAAGTGGGGCGGATCAGCTAGAAAGGATGTTGACCCCCTCGGGTCAGACAAGAGGAGGGGCCCTCTGGTCAGAGGGAAGTGAGAACAGGGAGTGCCTGGAAGAGATTGTTCATGCTTTAAACCTGGGCCAAACTAAATGAGTAATGAGAGAGAGTGTGCAGGACCTCACTATATATAGATAGGCCTAGAGACTCCCTCACTGGGGAAAGAGCCTGGCCCCTCTTGATAGTCTTAGGGTCTATTGGTCCACAACAGTTGCAGTGGTACAGCCTAGGAGACAGCTGGGGGAGAGCCAGGAGCTCAATCTTCCCCTTTTTTGATTCTTCTAAGTGGTGTCACTGGAACAGGATGTAGGGCCCACTTGGGAAGAGGAAGATCTCCCTTCCGGTTGCAAACATGGACATCTCAGCCATTGGTAATGAACTCCTAAGTGAGAACTGACTCCTGCCTCCACACAATCGCCAGGCTGCAGAGGGTATAGGTTGCTCAGGTGTCCTTGGGCTGGTGGAACATGGCATCTGTCTTTGAAGTTCTTTGGGAGGCTCTGTCTCTCTCCATAGGGGGCACATCTCAGAGTCTCCATAGCTGTGTTTTTGGATATAAACTTCTCTGGGAAAGGAGAGTTCTGGAAGGACTCCAGCACCCATGTCTCTATGTCCATATGCAACTTTCCTCCCCTCAAGCGAAATTCTGAGGAAGCCAGCCATCTAGTGGAGTTCCAGTTATGCACAAGATACCTTATACTATCTAGTAACCCTCCTGACAGAGGGTGTTGTCCTGGTGACTGTTGGATAAGAAGTCTAGTCAGCATTGCTCAACATTAGGATAAAAAGAACTCTCTAGGATCTGGGGAGGGGAAGGTCAAGTGTGGGAAGTCAGGCACCCTTCCAGGCTGAGCAGAACCATAACTAACATTAGGTGACTGGGGCTTTGCCTCAGCGTATCAATACTGAGGTGCTTGAAGGGGGTAAAAAAATTTTTAAGGGTGACTTTAAGTAGCACCTAGTGATCAAGAGCAATTAATTCAAACTGGAAATTATGAGAGGCAGGGTACTGCTAGTAACACTTATCTGTAAACTCTACCACTGATTACAAAGTTGACAAGACCTGCTATCATGCTTGGCCTTGAGCTGCTATCACCACCAGCAAAATTTCTGAACTCCAGGTCTTTCACCCTGAACTGAAAACAATCTATCTCCTGGTTCCCAGAAGGATGTACGTAACTTCCTTCTATCACTAGGAATTTCTGCCACTTCTTCTTCCATATTTTCCAGTCTGAGTGAGATTTTCCTGTTTCACTGTTGCTCCGTTTTGCATTTCAATGGCCTGACCTTTGCTTTTTGATATAACTCCCCCTCCTTTATATACTGAATGACTTGATTAAATCTACTGGCACTGGCGGAGTATCTCATGAAATATGCACAGAGAAGGCTCCAGTCTTCCTACCCTCCTCTCCTCCTGCAGGGGTGGGGGAAGGCTTCAATACCCACTGAGGGACCCATCCCACTTCCCTGTCTGGACAACTCTAGTGATCTTCACCTTTGACCCCTTCAGCAGCCACACCTTGTGCATTATCAGCACCCTGACCCATATCATCTCTGAAATCCCCCTCTGATGCATTCTCCTGTCATTCTGGCTTTTCTCTCCCTTTTTTCCAAGTGTAACATGATCCAGAACTGGTTTCCTCCATACACATTTCCATTAAACTCCTGAGCCAAAATCTCACCAATGCTCCCTGACCCTGTTGTCTGTCTTTCCACTGTTCCTAAAACTCCAGCTTTGAAAGAATCCTACAGTCCCATCTCTCTGTTTCTACATTGGAGCTGCTGACCATGCAACCCTGAAGATGGGAATCAATCTATGAAATCCACTCCCCCCTCACAACACCAGGAGTTCCACAGTACCCCAAGGGCCTTCCAGAGTGCACTAAGAACCTTCCACAGTGTACCAAAAACCTTCAGGCTGGAGCTCCTCTTCTCAAGTCCGAGGCTCCACCTGTCCCACCCCACCCCCCTTACCATCTTCTTGGGTTATCACTCACCCTAATTTTACAAGGAAAACAGAAGTAATCTCCTTTAGTTTCCTCACCTTCTCACCCTCATCTCCTTCAACCTCAACTCAGAAATACCTCCCCATCCCCCATCCACCTTCCCCACTTGGCTTTCTCTTCCTTCAAGGCCTCAGGTAAGCATCAGCATTTCCCTGAGGACTTCTTGATCCATAGATAGTGCTCAATAAATATCAGCCATTATTACTTTTATCCCATGTCCTTTCACAAAGAATCCATCACTCTGCTTTCTGGCAAAACGTTTTTTGTACTGAACTTTATTACACTGACCACACATCGATGATTATTTATCTACATGTCTGTCCTTCATGTAAAACCACCAGCTCCTTGAGAACAGGGAAAACAGTACAGTACCTGGCATATAATAGATGTTCAATAAACATTTGATGAACTAAATACATAAGCAAATGACTTCTCAGATAGCTCTGTGATATCAATATGTTCCTCTATCTAAAGGCTGTAATTGGAATCACTTCAAGAGATTTTCAATTTTGAAATGCCCTGAGTACAGGTCAAACCAATGAAGTCAGAATCTCTTAGGAAGAGACCAGGTCTTTTGTTTTTAAAGACTGATTGTAGGGATGCCTGGGAGGTTCAGTCTGTTAAGCATCTGCCTTCAATTCAGGTCATGATCCCAGGGTCCTGGGATCCAGTTCCCCATGGGGCTCCTTGCTCAGCAGGGTGACTGCTTCTCCCTCTGCTTGCTGCTCCCCCTGCTTGTGCCTCTCTCCTTTCTCTCTCTCTCTGTCTGACAAATAAATAAATTTAAAAAAAATAAATATTAACTGTAGTCCACAGCTTGCTTTGAGAATCACTGCCTTATGGGAGGTAGCCAGACTCAGAAGACCTAGCAGATATCTAATTCTATTCTGCTCTGTTACAAGACATGCCTGACTGTGATCTCATAAATAGACAAGCAAACAAGAAATAAACTCATGAAACATTAAACATTAAGAAGTTGGGNCCTAGCAGATATCTAATTCTATTCTGCTCTGTTACAAGACATGCCTGACTGTGATCTCATAAGATAGACAAGCAAACAAGAAATAAACTCATGAAACATTAAACATTAAGAAGTTGGGTGAGGGCGCCTGGGTGGCTCAGTGGGTTAAAGCCTCTGCTTTCGGCTCAGGTCATGATCTCAGGGTCCTGGGATCGAGGCCCATATTGGGCTCTCNCGCCCTCCCCTCTGCCTTCTTTTAAACTCCCTCTTTTTCAAAAAAAAAAAAAAAAAACTTGTAAAAAAAAAAAAAAAAAAAAAAAAAAAAAGAAGTTGGGTGAGATCAGTAGAGGTGCCCATTGGACGGGGCAGTGGGCTTCTCCCAGCACCAATACAGGCTACGCCAGCTCAAGTCTGTCAGATTTGGAGGGACACATGCTTGCTGTTCATCTCCTTGGTTCCTCCTCTCACCAAGCAGCATAAAGTTCCAGTGCTATCACACCTGTGCTTCTAATTTGAACATTTACAGGACTTTGGAGAAAAGCAAGATAACCTCAGAGAGTTGGAAGGGCAGGCTGTCCAGGGATAAAGAACAGGGCAGACATGGCCGTCATGCAAAAATGACCCAAAACTGTCTAGTCTACTGGCCCTTCTGAAATGACTTTATGGTATTTGTTCCTGAACTTAACTAATTTTTTTTTTCTTCTCAAGAACAGTCTCTAAGAAGTCAGTATGGATAAGGGATCTGGGGTCTGCCTCATTCAGGAATTTGGTAGAAATGTAGAATCTTGGCCCCACTCAATCAGAATTTGCATTTTAGCAAGATCCCCAGATGTTTTGCATGCACATTCAAGTTTAAGAAACACTGCACTAAACCAGACTCTGATGTAAGAGCACCTGAAATTTGGCATTTCTAACAATCTCTCAGGCAATCCAAATGCTGCTGGTCCAAGCAAATACCCTGTATTTGATATTTCCCTGTGACAGCCAAAGGAATCAGCAATCACATCTGCAGCTTGCTCTATCCCTGGTTATCTGTGATGAATCCTCGTGTTTCAAGTGAAAAGAAAACCAACTCCAAGTGTTTTGTTTGTTTTGTTTTGTTTTGTTTTTTAACATTTTATTTATGTATTTGACAGAGATCACAGGCAGGGGGAGTGCCAACCAGAGGGAGAAGCAGACTCCCCATTGAGCAGAGACCCCAATGTGGGGTTCTATCCTAGGACCCTGGGATCATGATCTGAGGCAAAGGCAGACACTTAACCCACTGAGCCACCCAGGCACCCCTCCAAGTGGTTTAAATAGTAAAAGACTTGCATTTGTTCACAAAACTGAAGAATTCAGAAGTATAGCTCCCCCACCCCAGGAACCTTGATTCACATGGGTTCAGACACCATCACCTAGAATTCAGGTTCTCTCCTGTCGCCTCTCTACTCTACCTCCCCCCACAGTGGCATCATGCCCATCCTCCAGTCAGCGACCTGCCGGCTCTCCCTTCATGAGCAATATTTCTGAGGCTGAGAACAGCAGCTAAGATCCCTTCCTACCATCTTTTACATTTCACACAAAAAGTATGGTGATCAATTTTATTCGATCAAGTCTGAAGGGATGGGCTGAACTCCCTTCTGTGGAGCCATTTCTAGAAAAACCTGGACTTTCTCTACCCCAGTAGATGGGCATCCCCCTGTGGCATCATCCACAGGCACCCAGTCCTCTAGTTTTGTGGTCATTTGTGGCCAATGAGAGGTACTATCCGAAAGTCAGCAACAGGGGTTCCTGGGTGGCTCTGCTGTTGGGCGTCTGTCTTCAGCTCAGGTCATAATCCCAGGGTCCTGGAATCAACCCCTGCATCAGGCTCCCTGCTCAGCGGAAGCCTGCTTCTCCCTCTCCAACTCCCTCTGCTTGTGTTCCCTCTCTTGCTGTGTCTCTCTCTGCCAAATGAATAAAATTTTAGGGTAAAAAAATCAAAATTTGTCAAAAAAAAAAAGTCAGCAACAGGGCAAGAATCAGATTTTTTTCCAGAGCCTATTTTCTGGCCACATTGACAGTGGCTTCATTTTTCTTCCCAAGGCCACAGCCGTGGCTGGCAGGACCAGTAAATCTATGATTATCCTGCGATCCAGTAACTGCCTCTCCCCATTCCCAGTCATGACTGGATTATGCTCTGAGCTAGGCAAAATTTAGGATGCTTCCAGCCCCACTACAGATTCCTTTACACAGACCATCTGTTCCTCGATCTTTCTTCACCCATTTTAAGTATACCACCTGTTTTCTTGGGACCCTGACCGACATAGACACATCTTATTTAATTTTGCAAATGAATATAATATCTCCATATACACAGAATATTTTTAGAACTTTATTTCCAAATTTACAAAGATGCCAATAACCAAGAACTTTAGAAACAATGATTTGAAATGTAGAAGATACGTAATACATTTAAGTACATGTTTAGAACTAGATGGAAGGAGATAACTTTAGAAGGAAAAAAAAGTGCTTTCTACTATTGCTCATTCTTTTCCATTTTATAAAAAAAAAATGTAGGGGTGCCTGAGTGGCTCGGTCTTTAAGTGTCCCCCTTTCTGCTAGGGTAGTGATCCCAGAGTCCTAGGATGGAGAGTCCTGAGTCAGGCTTTCTGCTTAGTGGGGGAACCTGCTTCTCCCTCTCCTTCTGCCTGCGCTAGGCCTACTTGTGCGCGCACTCGCACTCTCTCTCTCTCTCTCTCTCTCTCTCTCTGTCAAGTAAATAAAATCTTTTTTAAAAAATTATTTTATGAAATGAAGTTAATAGTAAAAACCTTATTGTTTCTTTAAATCAAATGTTAATGTGAAAATAAGTGCATATATAGAAAATGGGGAAAAATGGATTTTATATATGTTTAAGCAGAGCACATATTTGCGTCTACTTTGAGATGTTAACAATGTTAAACGTTCTTCTTACTAAAATGTTCCTTCTGAGAAAGAAAAGTTTCATATTTTGTGACAATTCTAGCAATGCACCATAAACTGGCAACGGAACTCAGAGGACAGAGCCGAGGATGCCGGCCCGGGCCCGCACCCGAGCTGTCCGGGAAGAGACAGCGGCTAGGATGGGCGGGGGGCTCTAGGGTCCGAGGATTGGCTCTGGTCCGCGCAGTCCAGGCACCGGAGAGCCTAGGGAGGAGATGATGCTGGCGAGCGCATCACCCCGGAATACACTTGCAGGGCGCTGGGGGGCGCCGGGAGGCCTGACACTGCCGGGCCCTGGGGTCGGGGGCCAAGCAGGGGTGCCTGTGGCCAGCTGGTGGCTCCCAGGGCCCGGCGTAGTCGGAAGGGTGTAGGGGCCGCCGGACACAGTCCCCGGGCACAGGCAAGGCAAAGAAGGCAGGATCCGGCTCCATGTGGTCCAGCAGGGACGTATCCGGCGTGGGCAATCGTCAGCTGGGGGCGCACCAAGTCCCTGGCAGTCGCACTAGTGGCCGCAGCGGCGGGCCCGCGGGAAAACCCTGCTCTGGGAAGGACAAGCACATGGCCGCGTGGCCGCCTGGAGTTTAGGAGTCGGGAGTAGGGGGCAGAGCCAGTTCCGATTACCGGGCTGGTCCTAAAAGGGCCCAGCGCCGCGCCGCCTCCTCCGGGAAGGCCGTTCCTCCGCCCAAGCCCGCTTCAGATTGCGCACATCTCTCCAACACGAGGGACGCCCGAAAAGCTTTTTCGGCACCCCCCAGGCTTTTTATGAAAGTACGATAGTGGAGGTTAATATTAACCATTATGCCAGAACAGGAACACCAGGAAGTCCGTCAATCAATGATTACTGGGGCAAATTTCACCACTTCGACCAAATCAGCGTGCTGGGACGCCGTCTCAGTCTTGCGATACTAGGGTCCTTGATGGACAAAGCTTCCTGGAAGGGCCAACACCTGCCTCAGTAAGGTAAGCAACTTAAGCACAGTCTCCAGAAACGAGTACCGCCAGCGGAATTTATAGACCATTTGGCTGAGATGGAACTCGGAAAGAACTGGTCTTTTACATAAAAGATGGCACTTTGGGCGTGCACTTTCTTCCCCTTTTCCTCTTGAGTGAAACGTGCTCCCCCACTGAGTCCCCTATATTCGAAGTGCAAGTATTCTCCGTTCAGGTGCACACAGGTTTTGCAAGTGTGAGAGGGAGTCTTATGACTCTTAACTGTACATGAAAGGATTAAGTCAAGATACAAACTGACATTGGACTGGAGATGGGACAAGTGGGACCGACCCCACTGAAGAGTGGAGAGAACCACCCACCACGTAAATAGAGGTTCATCTCCTAGGAATACAGGAATGCCAAATATATACAGTTAACTGAAAAGGCAAACTGCAGAATAGTAGGGAAAATGTAATGCCATTAGTGGGGAGGGGGAAGGAGAAAATCCTACATGTCTTTGAGGTTGTAGATGCTGAGAAAACGTGCCCACGAGAAATCAGGATTTGTAAGCAGTCACTAACTCTGAAGTTCGGACTCGGACAGGAATAATAGTTTTCCCTTGGTGTGGTACCTAAATTTTTATTTTAAAATAAGAAATTAAATTTTTAATAAAGCTATTTATGCAACAATTATCTTACATTGGTAAGATAATAATAAAGTCTGGCCATTTTATTCCTTCTGTTAAACAAAACAAAACAAAACTCTCCCTCAACTTCAAAAGACTTGAAAGCGGAATGAGCTGGAACTCTTCACAACTAGAGGCCACCGGCTCTCCGGCTTTTCTAACACAAATTGCAGCATTAAAAAACAAACAAACAAAAAAACTCAAAACTCAAGACTGCAGCTTGTCTCGCTTAAAATTCTAAAGCTCTGCACATTTTTCTGAAAAGTGCTGTTGAGTACGTTCCCAGCTCCAATTAAAAATAAGCAGTTTTATGTGTATAAATCTCTCAATTTCTTACCTGAGAAATGAAGATGAAATCGGTTCTTTTATAAGAGCATTCGAGTTTTCTTTTTTAAGAAGCCTTGCCTGTTTAGATGATACCTTTAAAACCTTTCCCAAAAGCGCGAAATTTCGTGTTATCATATACACCCGAAGATGGTAGAGAGTTTTCTCTTCACACTCTGTTTAATTTTGTCTCCCGTCCCCAAGATAATTGTGCACCTGCCATCCAGTTGTTTCCCCAGAGGTAAAACTGCCTACGGGAACAAAGGTAAAGCCACTGCCGCACCCACGCGGATTTTCCCGGAGCCCCGCCTGCAGACGCCCCCTCGTCCCACGTCCTTCTTGGTGATCTTTGCCTGAGCCCGCGCTCTCCGTCTCCACCCGCGTCCCGCGCAGCTCCGCGGCCTGCGGGGATCGGGTCGCAGCGCAAGCCCACGGCACTCAGCTTTGGCCACACCTTGAAGACACCGGAAGCGAGACTGGCCCTAGGCTCGGCCCGCCGCCCCCGCCGGCGCCCAGCTGCTCACCGCCGCCTTGCCCTTCGCCTTCCCGTCCCCGAGGGGGTTCAGCGACTCCGCCCAGGGCGCAGGTACCCAACCTGCCCATCACCGCGGGCAGAGCGCTGCGGCTCTGGCTCTGGTCGCCACCGCTGCCCCACAACCCTAGGCCTGACAAGCCGCCTCCGCCTACCAAGGGGGGAGTGTGGGAGCGAGGGCGTGAGAGGTCCCGCGGGCTGCTCGGGTCTGCCTGGCCCGCAGCCGCCGCTGTTCCTGGGCAGTCCCAGCCCACCGTGCAGCCAGCGTCCCTTGTCGGCCCAGTGACAGCGCAGGCGCCCGCAAGCCCTTTCTGCACAATGTGACGCATGGAGTACCGCTGCTCCAGCCGCGCAACCCCACACGTGCGGCGGCGAACTTGGGCGCCCAGCATTGTAAAGTGCAGCCACCTGCCGGGTAAAGCGCAGCCCGCGGATATTCGGTTTAATTTGACGCTAGGCAGAAAATAGCATGGCGAGACCCAAATCCCCTCCCCTAGTCAGAGGAAAGTCAATCCCGGATGTCACTTCCAGATGACCTTCAGAAGTCTCCACGCGGCAGGCAAGTTCCTGAGCCAGTACAAAAGGGAAGCCCTTGTTCCACCCTTCGATTTTAGGCCGAGTATACCCGCGCTGGGTGGGCACCAGGCCACAAACCTAAGGGCTCAAAACGCCCCGAGGCAAGAGCGCGACGTCTCATTCTGTCCTCGTTATCAGAGTAGCCTCGCTGGCGCGCTTTCCTTGATCCACACTCCCGGCTTTTTTTTTTTTTTTTTTTTAATAGCACCAAACCTAAGATCCTAAGATCTTTTACCGTCTAAGTTAAAGTCATTGCAGAGTCTTGTTAAAATGTTCCCCCCGAATTCATGGCAGCCAGAATGCCGATTCCCGGCGAGGGCAGCGCAGCGCCCTGGGCTTCCAGCTTTTCTGCTTCGAGACGCCGGAGGAGAGCGCCGCAGCCTCCCCCGGACCTAGAAGGACAAGAGGCGGAGGGACGGGGGTGGGGATGGAAACAGACCTCGGAGTTTAGAGAAGGCCCTCTACGTGATTGTAGTTTTTCTTCGCGTAAAGCTTGGGGGACACTCCTTCTCTTTCTCAGTGGATGTAAGAAGAGTGTGAATTTGGGGCGCCTGGGTGGCTCAGTGGGTTAAAGCCTCTGCCTTCGGCTCAGGTCATGATTTCAGGGTCCTGGGATCGAGCTCCCATCGGGTTCCCTGCTCTGCAGGGAGCCTGCTTCCTCCTCTCTGTCTGCCTCTCTGCCTACTTGTGATCTCTCTCTCTCTGTGTCAAATAAATAAATAAAATCTTCATTAAAAAAAAAGAAGTGTGTAAATTTAAGATTATGACCAGGATGGTAAGCAGTGCCTTTTGTTTGGAATTCATTGAAATGCTATAAAATTGGATAGCTTTCCATATAACCCGTGCATCAGTATTCCATCTCTCTCCCCACAAGAGAGAAAGAAAAGAAAAGAAGAAAAAAGAGAAAAGAAAAAAAATTGTAAAGGAAAGGAAAAGAAAAGAAAATTCAGAAAGGAAAGGAAAAGAAAAAGAAAAAAAGAATCTTTACCAATACCCACTTTTGCAGACAAAGAGAGGAGTATAGCTGGGAGAGAGCGTCAGTATCCTTACCTTTCACAGTGGGGAGTAAAGACTTTCCGCCTTTGTAATGAGAAAGGGTGTGTAATACTCATACTTTAAAAGGCAATGTCAATCAATAGAAGAAATGGAAATAATGGGTATAATTACCTTCGGTGGATAGAGGAAATGCAGTAGGAAGTTAGTGTCTAAAACTGAGAAACACAGAATAAGCTGAGCGGACATATTAATTAATTAACCTCCAGAGGAAGAGTTATTAATGTCTGTAGATAACACTTAGTACAACCTCCCTCCCCCAAAAGGATTGGTTGACTGTGGAACTGGGGCTGGGGATGGATGGAATCTTCCTACAACTCTGTTTATATTATTAGCCCATCTGTAATGTTGCTCTTTTGTAAGCATGTGCATCATTAAAATTTTTTAATTATTTTTAAATGAATAAATAACTACACTTTCTTTACCCACAATCTCTTTACTGAAACCACAAACTTGTAATTCTTTTTTCTTATTTCTCTCACAAGCTCACTAAGCCCTTTTCAGTTTAATGTTTTTGATCTGTGTATGTGTGCATCTGTAAGCCCTACTAATGTTTTTCAAATGTCCAAACGAATTTATTAAAATAAACAAAAGAATCCACTACCTAGGGAACAACTCTAAAATGGTTCATTCGTTTCAAGGATGTAAGAACTTTCTTCTCTTCATCTTCTCTACCATAGCCCTGAAGAAAGAACTGAGAACTGAGATTCACAAACCTGAGTATCAACTTTCAGTGTTACTTGGAACTGCAGGAAGTAAGAATTTATTTCTCAATTTGCTGTCCTTCCCCATACCAGTCTGCTTATTCACCCTCAAGAATTCCAACTCTGCTCGTCCTAAAAAAGAAAATGCTATGCAAATATGATTCAGAACTTCACAAACTATGATTGGTGCAAGAAGGCTGGCCTGAATGATGAATGTTAGCAGACTTGATATTGCATTCAGTGTGTCCTAATTACCCGGCCCTTGATAAAGACCTTGAGACTTTCATGTGATATGGGAATTTATATGAACCAAAGTGACAATTATTCTTATTCTCATTTTATAATCAAACAGGCTGAGCTGTCCAAAGTTCAGAGCAAAGCATAGATGATCTGTGTTTCCAGCTAATATGGACAGTCTTAAATGCTATAAAATTCTCAATCCAGTAATCAAAGCACCAGGGGAGGAGGCAAGTTCCAGTTGTCTTCTCTTTTCCAATGGTTAATGAAATTAAATCCTTCAAAACTCTGCTGGGATAGATAGAAATCAAAAGGTAAAGGAAGGCAGAGAGAGCACTTTCTGTGGCACTAAAGCAATCCTTTTAGAACAAACTCATTTGGTCCCTACAATAAACCAGTGAGGAAAACGGGGCTGTTATCATTATTCCTATTGTCTTTTCAAATGAGCAGACTGGAGTGCAGAAAAAAATTAATGACTTCTGCAAATTCACAAAGCTAAGTTGCTGAACCAGATGAACTTCTGACTCAAAATGCAGAGCCTTCTTTTAGAACACTGCCCTTCTCTACTCTTTGCTCCAATATCTTATTCTCTTGTGTCCTTAAATTTAACGTTTGAACACATTTTTCAGGAGAAAGGAGACACTGGTGACTATAGGAGAGAGGTAACGCAGGAACTCCTGAAGTCTTTGTGAATCCCCAGTGGAAAACTAAGGTACTAACTAACAAACATGTAATTGGGCAATTTTCTGAGTACCCAAGAGGTGCCTGGTCAGGTGATACAAAGTGAAGAAGACAGTCTTTGCCCCAGGAGCTCTCCTGGTAGCCAGAAGAATCAGACAGACCAAAAAACTGCCAGCCTACTGAAAGCCTATCACAATTCTCTTCCTTGCCTACCAAGAGATCGGGTATAAGGGAGGGCACTGATTCCCAACAAAGTGAGTTTGACCATGACCCTGGAAAAGGCTGGGTCCACAACATGTCTACTGTTATTTGTGCTCATCTGAATCTCCACACAGAGAGAATAACTTCACAAATCAGCTTTTTTGAGCAACATCAGTTTGGGGACTACTTATTATGAATTCAACTTTGGCAAAGTGTTTAAGACTTTGGTTAAAGTGGAAGGATGGGGAGCCTGGGTGGCTCAGTCAGTTAAGGTTAAGTGTCTGCCTTCGGCTCAGGTCATGATCCCAGGGTCCCACATCAGGCTCCTTGCTCAGTGAGGAGCCTGCTTCTCCCTCTGCCTGCCACTTCCCCTGCTTTGTGCGCCACATCCCTCCTCTGGCAAATAAATAAAATTAATATTTTTTTTTAATGAAAGGATGGGCACCTGGGTGGCTCAGTGGGTTAAGCCTCTGCCTTCGGCTCGGGTCATGGTCTCAGGGTCCTGGGATGGAGCCCTGCATCTCACTGGCTCCCTACTCAATGGGGGAATCTGCTTCACCCTCTCCCTCTGTCCCTGTTCCCGTACTCTCTTGCTCACTCTCTCAAATGAATAAATAATATCTTTTAAAAAAAGAATTTTTAATATCCAGAATCTTGAATAAGGCCGGTGGTGAGGTTTCCATGTTTGTGCAAAGGGGGCAGTGCAAATTGAACTGTTGATTCACATAAAGCTGCCTAATAATTTAGAAGCAAGCACACAACAAGGAGTACAGAAAAAAATTAACTTAAAAGGAAGGGAGGGGTGGGTGTTATAGTGGAAAATGTTCCCAGGATAGAGGCCCCAAAGAAATGCTTTGTTTGCCACTGGTTCATCATGTGGAGGAACAGAAATCAAACATCCCTTATCCTACTTTAGATGGGGTTGGGTAGGGACCTCAGTACCACCTTTCTTCAGGTGAATATTCTGGATGCAGAAGGAAGCACCTTCTAAGCAAGAAGGATAAATTTATGCTGAAGTAATAGGTGTAAAATCTCTCTCCCTGTCCAGTATTGTCAAAACAAATCAAAGGGGATTGGAGGGGAGGGAATGTTGAACATCTGTTATATGTCAGACACAATTCTGAGTATTAAGAACAAAATGAAATGGGACATTTTAAAATGTTATAGAGATAATATATTTTGGTTCAAATCACCCCATTCCATTTGTTCTGCATTCCTTTTGCTTGGACGTGCTTTTCCTGTAATCAACCAGCTGGTAAAGAACAAACTAATGTCTTTTGGAGCGTGATTCAAACGAAAGGTACAATAATGCTCTGAGATAAGAATAGTAAGTGAAAGATACAGTTTCATTGTGATATCATCTATTAGCTGCTTGTATAAGTAACAAGTTTATTTGTAATTTATTACACCCACCCTGGTAGCTTTAATAGAGATGTAGTCAGGGTCTGTGAGAAGGAAAATATCCTCTTACTTTTTATCTGGGTCTCTCAAAGGTGTGTAGACTATACTGGCATCAAATCAGGACATCCCAGTCCATTCCTACCTCCTGACACACTTCTGAAGTACTCAGAAGCAAAGATGGGCCGGGGGCTGGAGTGAGAGGTGAGTGTTGGAGGCAAGCAATGTATCTTTTATGTATTTGCTTCCAAAATTAAGTAGTAAAAAACTAAGACAAATTTAATATTTCTTTACAAACTAGTTACTAGCTGGCACCTGTGGTCACTTCATTGAGTCAACTGAAGAAAGAGGTCTGTATGCATTTGGTATACCACGGAGTTGTCCAAGTTTTACATTTTGTCCTTCACTTTTAAACTATATTGGTGAGCACCTTGGTGGCTCGGTCTGTTAAGCCTCTGACTTCCCCTCAGGTCCTGAGGGATCAACTGCCCCACCCCCATTGTTGGGATCCCTGCTCAGTGGGGAGTCTCCTTCTCCCTCTGCCCCTCCCCCTGGCTCATTCTTTCTCTCTCCCTCAAATAAATAATACGTAAATACATAAAATCTTTTTTTAAAAAACTATATTTTTGTCTCTGACAGGCCCCAATGCTCTTTCCTTGGTTCTTCCACCAGTGCCACATCCCTATAGTTAAAAATAAGAAAGGGTTATTTAAGAATAACACGTTTCAATAACCCATTGCTGCATAACAGAGCTCCCCCAAAACTTAGTAGCTCATAAAAACCATTTTTTTAATCTTTAAAAATTTAAAAATAAATAAATAAAAATCTTTGCCACCTGTGCATTGCCCGAGCTCATCTGGATATTTACTCCTCTGGCCTCTCTTTACAATTTACAAGCAGATGGAGTCAGCTGTCAGAAAGGCTGAGCTCTCTACCTTTACAGGGAGTCACAGGGTCTCTACTCTCCATGTGGTCTCTCCAAAAATGGTCTCATCACCCTGGTAATTGCACCGGTTCACAGTAGCTCAGAGCTCCCAGGAGTACGAAAAATAACCTGCTAGGCCATCTTAATGGTTTGTCCTCCAGCTGACACTGCCATCACTTCTCTTCCATTCTGCTGGGTTAGAGTAGCAAGTCCAACCCAGATCACACAAAGAATTCATACAAGGGTACAAATACCCAAGATATGGTTCATGGAGGCCAACCCTGAGGACTCACTACTGCCACCACAAAGGCAAAAATTATATGTTCACCTTGGCAAGGCAACATGAGTTTCCTTTATACTTTGAGAAAGGACATTCCACTCCCCCATGTTCCTTGATTCACATGTCTCAAGAAGGGAGAACTCAGTAAAATGAGAGCATTCTTTTTTTTTTTTTAAAGATTTTATTTATTTATTTGACACAGAGAGAGAGATTACAAGTAGGCAGAGAGGCAGGCAGGGAGACAGGGAGAGGAGGAAGCAGGCTCCCTGCTGAGCAGAGAGCCCAATGCGGGCCTGGATCCCAGGATGCTGAGATCATGACCTGAGCCGAAAGCAGAGGCTTTAACCCACTGAGCCACCCAGGCGCCCAAATGAGAGCATTCTTGATGTGTCCCTTTGTGTTTTCCAATATAGGGAAATTGCTGTTTTGCTTTAATGCTGGGGTGCTAAGCTTTCTAACAAAACTTCACCATCACAGCTTCTAAATCTGAGGGTTTCAGATTGCCACAACCCTTGGATGGGTTGCCAGGAGTCATGAATTGCCTAAAATCCTGTGTGTGTGAGTGTGTGTGTGTGTGTGTGTGTGTGTGTGTGTGTGTGTGTGTGTAGGCTCCTGGGGAGGGGTTTCCTGGCTTTCCTCAGACCATCATCTAAGGTGAATTCAAATTAGCAAGACCTCTAAGAGTGCTTACAACTTCAGGAGCACAGCCCTGCATTTTTACTTCCTGCCTTATTTCTACAGTAGGAGAAAAGCAATGTGTCCTTCATGGATTTGTTTCTACAGTAGCACAGAAAGCAGTCACTAGTTGCCACCTGAAATCACTTCATCAGAGTCTGCCTGAGGAAAGAGAAGGAATGGGCTGCATGCCTATACCCCCAAGAATTATTTTGAGCACTAATTTTCCGTTGTTGGGGTTAAAGGCCCTGGAATTGTCTAAAATCTCTTAGCTTATTATTTTTCCCACCTGTACCTGGTGAACACTTAAGAATGTTACTTAACAGGATTTTGATTCTCTGCCCCCAGCCCCACCCAGCACTCTACTTTTCTCCTTTCCTCTTTTCCCTACTTATCTTTTTATTTTGTAAGACATAGCAGCCAAGGGTACAACTTAGTGTCCTTGTGCCAAGTATGTGCCAAAATGCCTAGTGTGATCTCAACCGGAGACATGGCCTTGAACCTGAGCAAGTGAGGCCCCTCTGCTCACTTTATCTGCTAGGAACTCGGGACATCCTGGGGAAGGAACTCAGACTGGAAGCAGAACCTGTTTAGGGGCAGAGGAATAAAGAATGTGGAAACTGGATTAGATGGCATATCTAACCCAGGAGTGAGCTTCAGAATTTCAAAAATTTTTACATAGATTTTATTTATTTATTTGACAGAGAGAAAGACACAGCAAGAGAGGGAACACAAGCAGGGGGAGTGGGAGAGGGAGAAGCAGGCCTCCCGCTGAGCAGGGAGCGCGATTCAGGGTTCCATCCCAGGACCCTGTGATTTTGACCTGAGCTGAAGGCAGAGGCTTAATGATGGAGCCTCCCAGGCACCCCCAGAATTTCACATTTTTAACGTAACCTCTATTATACCTAACAAAATAGACTCACCTTTCCTTACTGAAAACTTTCAGTCCCAAACATTCCTAGCATCCGGGGACACCCTCTAAAAAACACACCTTGCCATTTCTCAAGAGAATCCAGCCAACCATTTCAACTCAGATATCCCTCTCCAAGATAAATCTTTATGCTATTCTCCCACCCCTCCCTTTTCTCTATAGTGTTTATCAGTATGGAGAATTATATAGTTTCTCACCACCAGCATGCCAGTTTTTCCAGTGCCCACAAATATACCCTGGCACGAAGGAAAACCGTGGTTAAATGTTTTAAGAACTTGTAGGGGTGCCTGACTGGCTCAATCAGTAGAGCATGCAGCTCTTGATCTTGGGGTTGGGGGTTCAAGCCCCACATTGGGTGTAGAGATTTCTTAAAAATAAACTCTTTTAAAAGTTTTAAGAACTTTCAACACCAAACTTTCACCACCCATGTGGCAGGTGAGGGCTCCAATGCCTCCTTTCCTCACTTGCCAAAGAGGGAAAACAGCACCTCAGCTCACAGGCTCCATCAGGCTCAAACTTGGTACAGAATAGCCTTGACCGAAACACCTGGCATTGGAAATGTCCGTTAGAACTTGTCTGTGTATCCATTATGTCTCAATCTGCAAAATCTGATGGGATAGGGCCACAGCAGTTACCGCTGCAGCACACAGCAGGGACTAAACCTCACTTTTACAACCTGTGACTCAGTTTCTTCCCTACAAGGGCAGAATAGTGATACTTGTAAAGCATACTAGGCTACAAATCATTGGGATTCTCCAAAGCTTAAGAACTGCTCCTGTCAGAAAATGCAATGCACCAGGTATGCAGTTTAAGAGCATCCCATTAAAATTAGAGGTGCCGAGTTTCATTCAAAGTTAAGGTCACAATGCATATTTGTTTATATTCATTCCTGTGACTTGCTCAAGTTATTCTTAACCGTGCAACACTACTTCCCAAGGTGTAGACATGTGCAGACTGGCAAACTCAAGTGTTGAGAGGGAGTGTACAGAATACTCTTGGCACAATGTAGACAAAGAAAAATCCAAACCCCTCTTTAGGCCAGTCTCAAGATTCAAACTAGAAAACAGATTCCTTGGGTGTTCTCCTCTGGTGAGAAGGATATACTAAAATTGAAAATATTTAAGAGTGTTAAGATTAACCACTACTTTTTAGAAACTAGGATCACTGAAATGTATAACATAGGCTCATTCCCCAAGGTTTTTGTACCTAGCAAAAACCAAATCTTAGATACCCTAATGTTCATTTTTAGGTTTTATCCTTGAATTATTTAGTTCTACCAATAAAGAGTGAAAAATCTGCAGCAACTATATATTAAATCACTAAAATATTTCCAATAATACCAATACTTAACATTCATCTTAAAAATTGGATTTTGTGACAGAGGCATTAGAGTGAAAAAGTAGGATTCCAGATTTTATTTTTTTAAAGATCGAGAAAACACACCCAGGACAAAATGTTTTTTTGATCAATAAATTTTCATTCCGGAACACAATCAAAACTGGTAATCTTGAACTGGGAAATTTTTTTTTTTTGACAACTGTGGGAAACAAGTATCTGAACAAATCTTAAAGCACGACCTCACATCCCCCCCAACTGTTCAAGTGGCAGACAAAATAAATTACCATAAATTATATGCCTAGGCAACTTAAAAACAAAACAAAACAACATGAGGCTGAGGATTTCCTTAGCCCCTCCAGGAAGTGTGTAACACTGTGCTTCTGGCCTGCAGGCTGGATCGGATCGGGGACCTGTCAAACGTCAGGATAGTTGCAGTAATATACCGCAGAGCTGGCATCGGACACCACCGAGGAAATGGCCCCGTGGCTGTCTGGGAGATTCACACTAGAGTCATGTCCCTGGTAAGGGAGACCCATCTCGGGCTTGCACACAAAGTGCAGATACTGTTCAAATTCCGTGCGGTCCACCTCCCCGAGGAGCTCGGCAGATTGGTTAGGGTCCGCGCCGTCCCGGCAGGGCAAAGCCTCGGGAGGGGGCGACGGCTGCCCGGGGCCGTGTGGGTGCTGCTGCGGCTGCATGGAGAAGCCGCGCCCGCCGCCTGCCGCCGGCGAGCTAATCGCGTTGTAGTACAGCTGCAGGGCGCTGGAGGGCGCCACGTGGCCCGGCATTGCAGGGCCCGCCTGCTCCAGGCCCAGCCGGGAGTGCATGGAGCCGACGGGCGGCTCCGGGGGCCCCGCGTAGTCCGAGGCCTGCGGGTAGCTGTAGGGGCCGGCCGCCGGACAGTCCCCCGGCATCGGCGCGGCGAAGAAAGCGGGATCCGGCTCCACGCCGTCGAGCGGGGACGTGTCCGGCGTGGGCAGCGGGTAGCCGTCGAGCGGAGGCGCGCCCAGTCCCTGGCAGTCGCGGTAGTGGCCGCCCATGTGCGGGGGCAGCAGCGGCGGGCCGGCCGGGAAGCCCTGCTCCGGGAAAGGCAGGCCCAGGCCGTCCATGGCCACGCGGCCGCCCTCGGGGCCCAGCGTGGCGGCCTGCGGCTCGGCGAGGCCGTGCAGGAAGCCGCCCTCCACCCGCTTCAGTCGCTTCACCTGCTTGCGCCTCCGCGGCCGGTACTTGTAGTTGGGGTGGTCTTGCATGTGCTGCACGCGCAGCCGCTCGGCCTCCTCCACGAAGGGCCGCTTCTCCGCCAGGGTCAGTGCTTTCCACGACTTGCCTGCATGGGCACAGGAAGGTGGAGAGGGGCGCCGGGATTACTTTCGGAACTCCCGCTCTTAGGCACCATGGCCCCACCTGGCCCTACCTGTCCCCTCCGACTTTTAATTGAACAACTAGAGGGGGGAAGAGGTCAAGTTAAAGAGTGAAAGTCTGCGACTCCAGATGCCGAGGAGTCCATACGCTTGGGGAAGACAGGACATTTTGGGTCCTCTAAGGGCAACCCTCCCTTCTTTTAGCCTCTAAGAATTGGCTTCCCAGGTCACCCATTCCCGGTCTTTGAAGGAGTTGAAAACGTCCTCTACTAGGGGAAGGAGTGAGGGAACGGGCAGGGCCAAACCGGCTCGATTCCCAGGATACTCTGGCCCAGACGCGTGGGGAAGCCGCCTCCCCGGAGCCGTTGTAGCCGCGCCCCCGATCACCCGCGTTATCAGGGCTCCGACTATCCAGACCGTTTGGAGAGTCGGGAGAGGGAATGCGGGAGGGGAACCGAGGGCCACAGGAAAGGACCCTGGAGGCACCACACCACTAGCCTCGAGCGCAAAACACGCGCCCCTCTAAGGCTCAAGGAAGCGGCTCTGCGATTCGCACCGCCTTGGGTCGTGAGTTCGGACTCACCCAGCATCTTGCTCAACTCGGCGTTGTGCAGGTCTGGGTTCTGCTGCGCCAGGCGCTTGCGCTCGTCCTTAGCCCACACCATGAAAGCGTTCATCGGCCGCCGGATACGAGACTCGCCCTTGGCTCGGCCCGCCGTCCCGGCCGGCGCCCCGCTGCTCGCCGCCGCCTCGCCCTTCACCTTCATGTCCCCGAGGGGGCTCAGCGACTCGGCCCAGGGGCAGGGGCCCAGCCCGGCCATCACCGCGGGCAGCGCGCTGCGGGTCTGGCTCTGGTCGTCACTGGCGTACCCCGCATCCGGGCTGCTCATGGCGCTCCAGCCCTACCCCGCGCCCCAAAACCCTCCGCTGGACACGCCGCCTCCCCCGACCCGGGGGAGGGGGTGGGAGCGAGGGACAGAGATGCCCCGTGGGCCGCCCAAGTCTCCCGGGCCCGACCCGCTGCCGGCGTCGCTGGCCAGTCCCAACCCGGCGCAACCAGCGTCCCCGCCGGCCCAGTGACACTGCGGGCGCCCCAGGCCGCGGGCCCTTTTCTGCATTGATGTGGCCAATGGAGTGGCGGGGGCGGGACGGGCGAGAGTCCTTAGGTCCACGCCCAGCCAGCCGCCCGAGTTCCAAGTCTCAGCTCAACCCCACGCCCGCCCTTTCCCCTCGCCCCGCTCCGCGCCCAAGGCTACACCTGCCCCCGGGAAAACTGGCTGAAGCCAGGCTCTGGCACCAAATTCTCTCCGACCCGGGAAAAGGGGACTCCTGGAATGTTGACCATACCGCTGGATAGAAGGATTTGGCCACGATAGTTCAGATGAACATAATAAGCATACACTCCCCTCCCCCCGCTTAAATATGATACTTGTATAATTTGGGTTACTACGCAGCTATTTTAAAAAAGTAAGTCTATTTATGTATGTACCCTATTCAGAAAGATTTTTATATTAAGTGGAAAGAGTAAGGTAACATTTGAGCGTTCACTATTATGGTAGCTAAGGATTTCATTTGGGGGGGGGCGATTTAACTATGGGTGATTTCGAGTGTGTTTTAGCGAATCCAATAGATACTGTTGATAATAAATTAAGAATACACTGTCTCCGATGAGATGGGGAGGGAAACAAACCATAAGAGACTCTTAATCTCAATAAACAAACTGCGGGTGGGGGGGGATGGGGTGGCTGGGTTATGGACATTGGGGAGGGTTTGTGCTATGGTGAGTGCTGTGAAATGTGTAAGCCTGATGATTCACAGACCTGTACCTCTGGGGCAAATAATACAATATATGTTAATTAAAAAAATACATTGTCTCCCCCCAAGGATTCAACTTGCTTGTAGCACTATATTCAAAATGCTATGTCCCAGGTAAATTCTAATTTTTAAAGCAAGAGTAAATATGGAATGACATCCAGTAGCCAATATTCGGTCATCCTGAAGAATTTACAACCTTTATTCATAACAATGAAGCAACTCTTGAAAATTTGTGCATGAAATGTGTGGTAAACATAAAAGGTTTCTCATATGTGTTCAGTAAAAGAGGAAAGACTTAGTTTGGATTTCTAAAATGTGGTAACACTAGTAGCAATTTTATCTTAAAGCCCATCTAATGGAGGAAAGAGCTATCCCATTGCTCAACAAAGTAACTGTAGCTCTTATGTGATTCTATACTTTTCTTTAGACTGAAATGAAAATCTGAATGAGTTTTCAACTTGTGTTTAAATCTGAAACCTGAACAAGCCTTCACATTGCACTTACATGGCACAGCCCTCCAAATTTAGCAACAAGTTTATCCTTATAATTCTGGGGGGTAGACACTGTTATATATTACAGCATAGGAACCTGAGACACAGGGAAGTTAAGGAACTTTCCTGAGGTCACAGCATTGAGAAGTGGAATTCATCTCCAGTAGTCTGTCCTAATTTTGAGCTCCTGATCACTAAACCAAGCTGTTGTGTTTGTGTATTTGTGTATTTGTGTTTTCTAAGGCAATCAACACAGCAATTTCTACATAATTCCATAACTTTGCAAAGAAATTAATACATCAACTCCCTAACCGATTTTCTTTGTTTACTGTGAAGGTGTGATGCCAAGCTAAGGCTTACATCTGGGATCTGGGAGGTAAATGCTATAGCTTTTTTGTGAAATTAGAGTAACGAAGTATTCTATCAAGTCTGCTTACTGGTGACATCGGTAAAAACAAAGAAACACAACGCCTTAGGAAACCTCTGGTCTTCAGTTTCTCTGATATTGCTATTTCCCCCCAAAAAAACTCCTTCACACTGGTTTTAAGCCAAATTTACTGCGGCTCTGTGAGGATCTGTGAAGCACTGGCTGTCCTCCCTCACTGTTAGAAGCCAGACTTCTTACTCAGGATAAATTGAATGGTTCTAGTTTCTAGGTCTCTGAGGTTCAACCTAGAAAAACAATCTGCTTATGAAAATCATAGACAAGCGTTATTTTTAATGGGTAGTTTTGAAGCAGCTAATCTTAAACAAATTCAACTGATTGTGTACCTTTCCTTTAAAGCTTTGTTTTTTCTGAAATAAGGGCTTGAAAATTAAGCGTAATTGCCTTGCAAATTGTTCTATATATATATATAACAATATATATTGTTATATATAATATATAGTTTCCATATATATATAGTTTCCATATATATATATATATATATATATATGGAAACTATAGGAGTAGAGAGGAGAAATCCACCCCATAGCACCTTGCTCTTTGTTTTCTTGGCGATCTTCTCTAATTTTTCTGGATAATAATATCTTTGCAAACATCTCGAAGGAGATTTTGTAACAGTGCAAAAGTTTTTATGAACAGGAGTTTCGTTAGACTAGAGATAAAAAACCAAACAAAAACAATGCCCGTTTCAGAATCCATTTTATCTGCCTATATTAATCTATTTGATTAGTGCTGTAAAAAAAATAAAATAAAATAGGAGACAGGAAATTCAATCCAAATCCAGTTTTAAAAAAAATGTATATGCATGGATTTACCCGTGTACACTTTCTTCATCCTCGTTTTCTTCCTGGTCCAAACCATTCCAGGGAGAGGTGCAGAGAGGAACTGATGGGGGAGACAACCTGGAGGATCTCTATTATTATTTGCGCGTGTTCCTAGAGACAGACTGCTGATTTTTGTGGGGTAAGATTACTGAGAACTCAGGTGAGGGCACAGCATCCATACGATGGAGTGGGAGATTCAGATTTTGCGTCCCTCCTCCACTTCTTAGAACGCCTTCCCTGGCAGTTACAAAGTAGCAGTTTACTTACATTTGCCAGTTGGGAATTACGGTGCCTTTTTAAGACTAGTCCCTTTTACCTACCGTTACCTAGATCTAAATTCTTCTGATCATTCACTTGTCATGTATTTTGGAAGGAGGGCGTTGGGGGCTGCGGCGCCGCGGACCAGTCCGTGGTGTGTGTAGACTCTTCTATTTCGGTCTCTTTACTAAACGCGGTGTTGGAAGTCGAGCTCTAGACGTTATCAGAGCCAGCCACAAATGCCACATGAAAAGCAGCAAACATCCGGAGTGGTTTCCTGCAAGCCTTGCTTTTCTCAACACGAGAGATTTACGCGGGGGATTCGGGCGGGGGTGGAGTGGGGGACGACAAACAAGTTTCGCGAGTAAGAGCCTCGTACACCCGCTCGCGTAGCCAACCCGGTGCATTTGCACCGCACAGTCCAGAATCTCTGGGTTCCCGGCTACTAATTGCACTCACGGTCCCCGGGCCGGACTCGAGGCTCGAAAGATTGGGCGAGGAAGCGACTAGCGCAGCAAGAAGCTGTGCCCGCTGCCACTTGGGGCCTTTGGCCAGAGGGCGCAGAAATTAACCCGGGTAGGTGACGAGCTGTGGCTCAGACCCGGGGGAGTCGGAGCCACGCTTTTCCCCGGGCCCCCGAGTGAGCAGGCAAAGGCTGGGTGATTTCCTGCAGGCTTTTGTGTTTTCGATGCTCGGGAAGCGGGAGCCCGACGAAGGGCTTTCAAGTCGTTAGGGAAGGCCGTGGGCACCCAAAGAGATCCGGGTTGGCTCTGGAGAGCAAGTCTTTGGGGGCGGGGAGGGGAGTGCGCGCCGCAAACCCGGGGGAAACGCCGAGG